>JACEGR010000895.1:0-206483 GCA_014170235.1 Listronotus bonariensis | reverse complement strand
CTGGGTGGATTGAGGAGCTCAGAAACTGCCAGTGCCGGTCCCAAGCCCCGGATAAAGGGAGGAGGGGTTGGTCGTGAGGCTAACTACTCCCACACACCGGAAAAACAAACATAAGTTATGAAACAAAACGACAAGCCTCCGGAATAGGATTTCTGGATCATAGAAGACGACGTAAGCAATGTGCATGGAACATGACTCTAGGAACATGGAACGTACTCAGCTGGTATAGACCAGGTGCAGCTAAAAGAACCATAGAACAGCTCAAAAAGTACCAAATCGACGTAACAGCCCTTCAAGAAATTAGATGGCCGGAGGAGGGCACACTGATGATGGACGGATATACAATTTTAACGGAGGAACAATGAACAACAAACATGAGTTTGGAACAGGCTCTGCAGTAAACTCAAACCTGTAGAACAAATATTAAACTTCTTGTGCTGGTAAAACCCCAACGAATTAGTAGTATCAGAATCAAAGGAAAAAATGGCAATAATCACACACTTTATAATTGTTAATAAAATTCAACAGAAGATATAAAGAAGAAAGTTAAAGATGCCCAGACTAACTTGAATAAACCATAGATCATAGTCCCAAACAAGATATGCTGATACTGCTAGGAGATTTCTTAATGCAAAAATTCAAGAGAAAGAACATTAAAAACCACATAGGATAGCACAGCTCTACACGAACAGGCAAGTAAACGACAATGGTCAACGCTTAACCAACCTGGTTTGCGGCATTAATCTAATAGTAATAAGTCAATGTAATGTTTCCTCATAAAAAGTTGGAGTCTATAAAGCAAAAACATGGATATCCAATGATGGGAAAACAAGAAACCAAATAGACCACGTACTAGCAAAGATATGCGTAAGAAAACATACTGATGTTAGGAGTCAAAGATAGTGCAGTTGCCACATCAGACCACCTGAAGAGAGCGGAAAAGTACGGGCAAAAGAATAAAAGGATGGCGAATGCAGAGAACAGTCGGAACGGAAAGGATGAAACGCCGAGATAATTGAGAGGGGAAGCGTCTCCACACAAGCAGAAATACCAAGCAGCAATAAAATCACAACTGGAACAAAAACGTCATACAAGGAGAAATAGGTAGAAGAATGCTGGAAACAAGATTAAGGTGTCGATTGAGAATGGCCACACATTTAATTATTATAAATTTTATATGATAACTTTGTACTGTTAGAAATACGTCACGGGTTGAAGCTACCTCTCTAAAGAGTCCAGAGCAGGACGAAAACTAATTTACTCACCAGTGTCTACTAACCATTCAGTCAAGCGAAAGCCAGCTAAAGCGAAAGTTAGCGGTACCATAAAGCAGAAGCCAATGGTCCGTCGCACTGAGACCATATACTTCGGTCTACACACTCGCTTAGATGCCAGAATGTCTAAATGCCAAAGCTCTTTTTCCAGTGTTGAAGAGGTGCTAGCATAGTAAGGCAGTTTGTTGACTATGTATCCACACCATCTTTTCTTTGTGCGCGGAAACCATGCTTCTAAAGTCTGGTGACGTTAAGCATGAAGCTGACAGGTAGAGATTGATTAATTTTATTCTTCTTAAATTGAGAACCCTTGGCCTGAACATCAAGCAATGAGTGTAACTAGATCAGTGTAACATCGGCAAAAGTTAAGATCGCCTTGCGACGTACCATTGGCTTCTGCCTCATGGCACCGCTAACTTTCGCTTGACTGAATGGTTAGTAGACACTGGTGAGTAAAATTCGTTTTGTTCTGCCTTGGAATCTTCAGACGGGTAGCTTCAACCCGTGACGAAGTACTTCTAACAATATGTTGTCAGTATCCGACCTTGTGTTGACAGACTGCAGATATTCGCAGCTTCAACAAGCTACCGAAGTAGTTTACTTCGCATCCATCGTGATACAAGTGGTGACGGACCAATGTAAATATACGTAACAACTTTGTATTGCTTTTAAAACAAGAACAATGTGCATCATTTTCGCAGAAAACAAAAAATATAAAAAAAAATATTTTTTGTAAAAACAAAATTGCATATTGAAAACTAATTTTTAAAATATTTTTCTTCATAACAATTTTCAAAATGCATGTAAAAATGTTAAAAAATACAGGTACTTTACTTTTAAGCAATAATTTTATCTTAGAAGCCACGTAGATGACCGATACAATTTGATATCTGATGGTTGCTTTTAGGTTTTGGAACAGAAGTTTTTTATAAAGAATAACTTTTTCGTAAAATTAATAATCAAAAGGTGTGATATAGTAATCTGGTGTAAAAAAGTTTTTAATAAAATGTAATTTTTATACACACTCTATAATATATGCATTTATTTCATTTATTTTTCTAGACAAACTCTCCACCGAAACTGATATTTCTTATTTCTAATCTGATGATACTTGCCTGTATCCCCTGTAGATTATCAGGAGACAGGGCAGCAGAAGAGACTATTTTAATTCTTGCGGTTCCCGGATCATGGTTTCTATTAATGTTTTTTGCAGGGTGAGTATTTAGACTTTCTTTAACTTACTGAAACTTTAGGCCTTTAAAAAATTCGCCACGGTGAGAATCAACCCAATGGAAATCAATTGTTGACAAAACTTCTAAGAATGCAAACGCTTATACAGAGTGTTTCTAAACAAATGCGAAAAATGTAAGAAGGTGATCCCTTTTCCTAAATAAAGGGTAGTTTGCTTTATAAACATAGGATCAAAAGTCAACCATTAGGGAGATATCGCGGTACAATACTGTACCAATACTACGGTTTTTATTTTTCGTCTCAAAAACAAAAAGCTCTGGAATAATGAAATTCTACGAAAATATTTTGTTAATAAAAGTAGTGCACGTTCTAAATATTTTTTCATTCCACTTTCATTAATGTAAGTAGTGGAAATAGACACCCTTATCGTTCTTGCTAACCAAATTTACAGACACTTACGAAATGACCTCGAAAAATATAAATTTGGATAGACTGGTTTATTTAGCAACTTTTTTCAACTTTTGTATTTTTTTCGTTAAACCTACCAATGTCAAAAAAAAATGCAAATCATAACATGCGTTGCGGGAAATTTATTTCCCGTGCTTCTATAGCCACACACCACGGATATCCGTGCCTGTAATTCCAATATAGGCTCATATAAATTAAAATTTTTCGTGACTTTGATAAATTATAGTCACGGACATACAAATCAAGTTTTATCTTTGATTGTACTTTAAATTTTGACATAAAATTCAATTCTCTACAACATTTACTTATACAATTTTGTTATATTTAAGAAAATAAAAGTAGTTAGTTCTTGTGCATTTTTCACTCATGCCCTGTATAATACCAATTGGAGTAAAATTTGGTATTTATTAGTTTTGGACCATGATAAAATTTTGTTTTAAAATTCAAATATTTTTTGGTCCATTTGTACTCTTGGAGCACCTATCCTGGGACACACTGTATAACAACCCAAATTCCTAAATAAAACATAGAATAGTTAAGAATCAGCAGTGTTCTGAGTAATTTTATAAATCCACAAAACGTAAGTTTTTGGTAATTTAGGCCTATGCGACAGGCACAACAAAACAGACTTTATATATTTTCCTTCATTGCAGATTTTTAACCGAATCCATGATGATAATCACTACTCAGTTTACACTTGAGAACGGACAGAGGTAGTACTGCCCAAAACGTTGTGTAAATAAATTAATAAAGACAATGGAAGTCAGAAATTCTTCTTTACTACTAAAACACTTAATACAACGCACTCCGTAGATGTAAACTTGTACCAAAGAGTAAATATGTTTTAACAAGAGATGACACTCGACGAAACTTCAAAGGATTTCGCCGACTTCTCCCATTGGCCTTGAGCCATGTTGTCGGACGCGCCGTTATTGCCGGCATTACTTGCTTCGTTGGTTTTTAAAGAATTTGTGTTGCTTGCCATTTCTTTGTCAGTTTAATATTTTTACGTTAGTTGGGATTTAAAACGTCTTTATTTGCTCTGATTTATATTATGATATGAAAATATTGTGTAAGATATTAAATAAAGCCATATTGATACTGCAAGGTATACAGGATGTTTCTAAATTTACTACAGATATTTTAAGGTAGTATTATTTAGATTAAAATAAGACTTTTCTTTTAATAAACATTTGTTTTTTAAAATGCGTCCTTCTGAACCACAGTTATCGTAAGTTGCAAAAAAATCATTATGTTGAACTGTGGCGACATTTTCGCATCACATCTAATGAAAATTTTCACAGTTTTGTTACATTACCAGTGAATATTCATTGCTTGTTCTAAAAAAGGTAAAATAGGTAAAATAAGGATTAAGGAAATGATAACACTGATAACGACAAACATATTTTGTGTTCGCTAATTTTTTAAGGTATAGGTACCAACAAGTCAGCCACAGCAAAATCCAAATATTTGATCTTTTTATATTTCTGACAAAACAAACGGTTTTCAAAAAAGTACCAAAAAAGTGGTACCCTTGCAGTCGAATATTTTTCATTTATTTACTATCCTGTCAAGAAAATTTGATTGACAAAAAAGATAAGTTTTTATAGAAAAAGATAGGCAATAAGACAATAAAAATAGTATTGTAAATTGTAAGGTTTTTAGTAACCATAGAATAAAAAAATATGTGAATTTGTGCAGTAGGTACTAGAGACCTGCTAAAAATTTGTTAAAAGTATATATAGATTAACAAAAGATAGTTACGCCCATGCCACACAAGCTTTTTTGTATCCCGAAAAAAACGCTATTTACATACAAGTTAAATTTGGGAGTTAAAAACAAATTTGTCTAAATTTATCCCCTAGATTTAAAGGCGTAATTTTGTAAAAACAGTGCGTCTACTTAAGTTCACATCATATGGAAACCTTTTTATTTTTTATTTTACGAAAATAAGTTATTCTTAATAAAAAGATCTGCATAGTCTAAAACCTGAAATGCAATCATTAAATAATAATTTGTGTTAGCGTTATATGAGCTATCTCAAAATATACAAGTTTTGCTTAAAAGGGAAATAGGTACCTTTATTTTTAATCTTGTTCCTTTAAAAGAAAAAAACTTTTTTTTTCAGCGATAACTAGCGTTTACAAAGCCATACGCAGGGTGGGTGATTGCATTCCCCCTCCAGGAGCCCAAAAAGACCATTCAAAGATGGATTCTTTGCTTAAGGTGGGGCCTACGTAAAGTCCTTTTTTTTGGTTGTTACAAACAAGCCTAGGCCTCTTTGTTTACTTACCTGGTGTCCTTTTTTTTTGTTGTGGCTCTTTTGGCTGTTGTCTCCCCAAAATTACTTTCTGCGTACGGCCCTAAGCGTTTGCGTAACATTTCGCTGTTTTGACAGTTTTTAAGCATGATTTATTTTTAAGCTTTAAACACGCAGAGAGAATAACTTTCTTTCGTAAAATTATTGATAAAAAGGTTGTCCTTAGGTAAGTAATAGTTATTTGTACTAGCTGGAGCATCATACATTTTTTTTCCTACACTGTATTGAAAATACACATTCATAATTTTTAAAATGTATTGGATAGGAGTAAAATAAGTTTTGCTTAGGGTAAAAAATAACTAATTAGGTATTAGCTTTGCATTCCCTTACAATGCACCGGTTTTAACAACGCCTGTTATTGTCTTTACTCACCATAATTACACAAAACTAATTTCAAATTTCTACTTGCACAAAAATTCCCACGTTGCCACTATGACTACACCAAGCACAAGGTAAAATATGATTGTCGTCGACCGTCTTTTAAAACTCGATCAACCCTCGAGAGTCAGGTACCTACTCGCACTACCTGTTCTTTGTTAGACGACCCAAGGTAAACAAAGATAGATATATGTAACGAACGTCGCATAGTAATAGGATTGCCCGGCCACGTGCTTTGTCCCTTTAACACGGACGCCTTTTCTATCTCTGTCATATTTTATTTGCCTTGTCTGACTGTCTGATCTTGTTAAACTATTAGGTATTAATGTTTTAAATCTATTAGTCAAGCGAACAAACTTGATAAAAAGGAGGGGTGATTAGGTTGCCAAGGAGATAAAATAGTTAAAAACTCAGATTTTGCTGTAAAATATAAATAAATGATAAACTATTAAGGGGCTAACTTTGCATTCTTGGTTGGTATAAAGTCTTTATCACTAGTCCACACTACGCAAAATTCAATTTTTTAAAATTAAAAACATCAATTTAGGTCTAAAACAAAACACTTTAGTTATTTTATATCTTTAAAAGCCTTATGCTCTATAGCGTTATAATATCGGAAGAGTATGGTACAGGGTGTACCATAAGAAAATCTCAGTATGCTCTAACCAGCATCATTGGATTTTTACGTAAAATACTCCATCGATTATCAGACTTTTTTCCTTTTGTTAAAAGCTTTCGTCATCAACCGAAATTCCTAGTGAGTGACTCAAAAATGGAAAAACACGGGATTCTTGTGCTCTTAGAAGGTCAAGAACCAAGAAGTGCCAGGTTAAGAAACTTAGTAGCCATCCTCTGCAGCTTGAGGTCAAGAGCAACAGAATTGAGAACCGCAGTCCTCTATCTCTATCAACAACCACCTGAAACAGGGAGTCCGATTTGCAGTTACAGAGCATCTCGGCCATTGAGATAATAGAGATCTGCGTTGCTTGGGATGAACTGCCGCTACCTTTGATGAAACGAAAGATGAACACTAAAAGTTTTTTATGGCCATCTCAGTTCTTGACATACAGGGCAAAATTCTCTTTTTCCATTTCTGACGAATCCTCATATTTCAGTTGTCTTGTAACTTACAACAAAAGTAAAAACCTGATATTAGTTGATATTTTTACGTAGAATCCAGTGATGTAGTTAGAAGCATATGATTTTTCTTATGGTACACCCTGTATATACTCTTCCGATATCATTAACACTATAACAGCATAAGAGATTTCTTTCTCAAAGAATGTAAAATACCTGTTAGTAAGCAGTTGTTTTTTTTTTATATTTATAGACCCTAAATAAACTAACCAGAACTAAGCTTTAATCAATACTTTTAGATTATGCTGAGGAGAGAATGAAATCTATTAAAGAACAGCTAGAAACTGATTCTGGCCCATGTTAGACCAGATAAACATAGACGGGCAGTGAAGGAAGACGACCTAAATATTGTAAGAGCATTTTTTTAAATAAATATTAAACAATTTTCTTTTTTTTTTCATGCCAAGTCTACTATAATAATATCAACATTTAATTTTTTTAGAAGTAATTTTTTTAATTTTACCATTTACTAAGTATAAACTTTTTTAGAGCAATAACTTTAACAGAAGCCATGTTGAAAGTAGGAACGTGTTCTGGAGAAGGGACAACTGGTACAATCGGGCAAATGTTAAAACAGAAAAAAAGAGAAGAGAAGTGAAACGGTCGAAAACAGCTAAAAACAATAGGTTAGTGTTATTTCAAATGGTAAAGATTATTAGTTCTTCTCTAAAACTGCCTTAGTATAAATATTAAAAATTTATAAACTTAAATATGACCATTATCAGTCTTTTGGACTTTGAAAGCCTTTCATTTTATTCTAAAAACGTTTCAATAAAGAGGTATTTAAGTCTTTAGTAACAACTAAAGAATACGTTTAAATTAGATATCCAAGATATGTTTTTTTATTGGATTCTGAAAAATAAAAAAATTACGGTAATATCGAATTACCTCCTGGCACATCAATGCAATATTTTCATCATTTTTATTTTTTTTAGAGTGGCACCTGGGCTAATCGGACCCAGACCAAGACCTTACACTCCAGAGACAACTCGAAAACAGAGCCCGGGGAACCTTGTAGTTCTGCTGCAGATCCTATTAGGTGAAACCATGGAGTACCCCAAAAGCCTAGCTTCAACATGAACTCTATATTAGCTTGGGGAACAAGAAGGCAGCCTTTAAAAGTTGCCAATAAATTTATTAAAAATATTATGCTTTAAAGCTGTGGTAGGTGAAATTCATGCCATTTTCTTTACTGTTGCCGTCCGAGCTTTGGAATTTAGGTACTAAGTCATTTCCTGCCCTCTCGTTAACTGGTTTTATACCCTTAATTGCGACGCCAGTATGTGACTCCATCTATTATTTATTAAATTAAAGTAGCTTTGAATTTTCTTAGTTTTGATAGGTTTTTGGCTATTGGTAATAGCTACTGCTTATACTTCCAATAATTTTGAGAATGCAAAAGATAAACAAGCAGAATTACTAACTAATTTTTCTATTACGTCCGGTTTTTCTAAATAAATATATCAATGCCAAACTGAAAATAAGGGTGATAAACCGCTAGCCTATATGTCCTGCTATTGGCCATGACAAGGCATGCTGTAAATATTAGATACCTAATTGAAAACTGTAGTTAGCGAACATATTCATAAAAACATCAAGAAGACTTGATAAACCGCAAACAATTACTAGTTTTTTAATTTTAATATTGGTTAATTGGGTGGGAGAATCTCGTTAAATTTATCAAAGTAGAAGTTACCTACCAGCCCCAGAAAAAAGCTGATTAATGAAGTCGGAATTTATTTGTACAGCTCTTAAATCAAGATGGCAGGCGTTTGTATATTCAGAATGTCAAACTGGCTATAAACTACAAGAAGTCATATTATTTATTGTAAAAATAAGAAAATGTTGGCAAACTTTTGAGTCATACTTTAATTATCAGCTCACTCTCGACTTTGCATTATTGCATTTTTCCTTTCTAAGAATGCAGCGCTCATACACATTGAGTCACATGATAGTTTTTGTTAAATAATAATAAAAATAATAATTTTTAATAAAATAAAAAAATAGTTTTATTTCATAACATTAATCGGTCGGCCAAACTACATTTTTAAATAAAATAAATATATGTTAGGTATTTTTAATGGAAAAAAAAGTATATTGTGAATTGTAAGTTTTCTCAGATACAGGGTAACCAAGAATATGTGGTAGGCAAATCTTAGGGTCCATATAGAACACAAATAATGTGAAAAGTTCTATAATTTTGTGCTGAGTCCTCCTATAATATAAAACTTTTAAAAAGGGACGTCTCTGAAAACTAGTTTTTCTTTAACAACTTTAGTACTTAATAATAGAAATATTCTTTAATATGGTGAATAAAAGCTAGAACTGTTAAACATGGTATCCTTATAAAGTATGTACCTTCATTAGTCTGCCAGGGTGGACTAACCCTACACAGTAGTGATAATTATTTTTAGCACACACCCTTATATGGAAAAAATAAAAAAGTATTTTTAAGTAGCATAAAACCCCTTTAACTAAGGTATCTGTCTGATAACAGCATTTATAGTAATTGTATAATGCTGTCGTTTGTTTTGCATTTCATTGTGATTATTATTTTTGCTGGGGCCATGCATGTGACATACTATTATTTTCTGAACTAAAATATATGAGAATTATTATAAAGTTTTTATCTTGCAATTAGCAAACAGGAAACATTAAGTATTTATTTTTTTTTATTACTGATGAGCCTATGTTGCATTAATATGTATAAAATCATTATTGTTATTTCCTTCTATTAGTATAATATATATTTTTAAAATATATACTATACAAACTAGTATATTTTGTTTGTCCACCTGTATATAGCATATTTTTTATCTAGAATTGGTTTTTATGTCAATAAGATTTATCTCCTGGACACAACAAAGCTGGGCTCTTGAGTTGGATGTAGATACAAATTCAAAGGCTTGTCGACAAAAACAAGTTTGTATAGTGGGAACATCTATGAAAATAGTCTCTAAAATTTTTTTTTCATTTCCAGAGACGACACACTAAAAATAATATTACATCATTGTGAGATCCCCATAATCTTCGATAATTAAAATTAGAAAATGCATAAATAAGAAAGCCTATATGAATTAACAAACAAAATTATTATTAAATATAAACTTATCAATATATTCTCTGATATAGTACCTTTAGCTTATAAGGCTAAAAACCCAAAGGCAAGATAAGGCCTAGAGGGGCCAGTTCCAAGTAGGAGTTCGGATTAAACAGACCGGCTTGGATAGCGTGTCGAACTTATATGGACGAAGGACACAATAAACCTGAGCAGTTGCAGGGTGTTAGAGGATATGCAATCCACCTCCTGGTCTTAATCTGGCCTGGTCATGGAATTAACAACACAAATCATTAAATCGCCATCCCTTTGAGTCAATGTATCGGACTAGGGCACACTTCTTGGGCTAGGGGGCTTTAGGGCAATCTAGAAATATAAGCTGCTTAGGCTCCCTTAGTTATACACGGTTTAAGGCAAGCATCCGCCCATGGTGACGTGGGAACGATTTCAACCATTTCCTAAGCGAGTCGCAACCAGCATTTGGGTTACAGGGGCTAAAACATCGCCAGGTACCGTAAAAGCTATTTGGGCAAAACCAATCACTACCACACATCTCTTTGTAAAGAGGAGCTTTAGGAAAATATTTTTCATAGGAACTTCGTCACATTTTTTTTTATGTTCTATATAAACTGGGAGATTGCCCGCATATTCTGGGACTGACCTCTGTATATCATAACTAATACTAATCCACTAAAAATTTTAAAAAACAAATTAGTTTCCCCTTAAAGAATAATATAGTAATCATGTTCTTTTAAAATAACTTTTTAAATCTTTCTAGGTTACTTTTCTTAGTCTCCTGCATTCGGGCTTAAAAACTATTGTTTGTCAGTGTCAGGATGTCAGGTTGACTGGACTTTTGACGACAAACTTGGGATAGTCACAGGAAAACCCTTATGCTTTGAAAAGCTTCATTATTTTTTTCCATAAAAATATGTCTCTGCTGGGTTTGGATCGACATTTTTGCCTAAATAACATATCTATATACACAATTCTTCCCTTTTTAAAAATACCGCACAAAAAAATAAATATAATTCTTACAATTTCTTTTTTAAAATAATATTAACTATAATATCACAATTTAAAAATTAAGACTCAAGCAATAATAATAATAAGAGATATTTTACAGTCTTTATGTGAGTATATTAAAATGTTTGAGAGTTAGGTAATTTTTTTTTCTATTCACTGCACAGATTATATAACTCAATAAGAAACTAAACGGAGCTATTTGTAGATTTTCTGGTGGTAAAAAAAAATCCCTTTTAAATACATATAGCAAAGGTTAGCTAAAGCAAAGTTTCTGTCAGATCTCTACGGGACAACATAGAGAAGAAGGTTCCTATATTTGTTTTAACACAAGAATAGCTGCAAATAAGATACCTGCCTATTCAGTGCCTATTGGAATACAACATGTACCTTCCCTATTTTTTATTTCACTAAATTATATAACAAACTAATACAATTGATGCAGAAATGATAAAAAACATATGCCAAATAAACAAATTTAATATCTACCTGAAATGGAACAACAACTACGGTTTTAGATTTTCCAGGCTTTTGGGATGTGACATCTGAAATATAGGTAATTATATACATATTGCGTTTTTTAGAAATGTTAACTCTTTAAAAAACTGTTAGAGGATATGTGTAAAAGGTCTGAAAAAAGTGCTTATTTTAGAATACAGGCTAGACTTTTAGGTTATATTTATCTTAAAAATTCTCAGTTTGTGCAATGACATTTGAAATTCCTTTTTTGACACCGTGAAGATGTGGAAATCCTAAATTTTACTTACTACTAATAGTAGGAAAGGTAGCGCTATGTTTTTTTTTCATAAACACCAATTTTATACCAAATGAATTTTACTTTGTTGCAAGTAAAATTGAGAGAATTATTTACAAACTGACATCATTGATGTCGAATATAAAATTTGGAATCTGGGATTTTTTTTTTGGAGCGCTGATTACGAATCTGAAAGATTTTTTAGTCGGACTTTGTTTTGCTCCTCGAGATATTCATTATCAGACCGATAACCAAAACTAACCCGAATTCACTATTTCTTCTCTTCTTTTGCACCCAAATTCCTACTGAAAAGCAAATTGGTATTCAACATCTTGATTTCACCTTTTTTGTAACCCCATTTTTCTCATTTTATTTTACCCAGTTTCCACATAAAAATTACAAAGCTTCACTTTTAATCATTTAGGAAATCGCAGTAGCCTTGGCACCGCTAAGGCTACTGCGATTTAAAGTAGCTTTACAATTTTATGTGAAAATGGTTAAAATAAATAGAAAAATGGGGTTTTTGGAGGTGGAAATCAAATAATAAGTACCACTTAGCAGAAAACTAAAGAATTGAGTGCATGCAAAGAAGGGGAAAAAATAACAAATTTAGGTTAGTTTTGGTTATCAAATCTAATGATAAATATCTCGGAGAACGAAACGTGGTCCGGACTGAAAAATTTCTCTCAGATCTGCAATCAGCGCCCCACAAACCCCCGTATACCAAATTCTCATTAAAATCGGTGATGCGTCCGTTTTGTAAATAATTACAAATGAGCGTCAGTCGCCGTTCCTGCGGTGGAATCGGTGCAGCACATGAAAGTCGTTAAAAAAAAAGTGAGACAGAAAGTAATTTTATACCTTTGTCAAAATTTCTTGGGATATTTTATTCAATTGAGTATGATATGCTAAAATGATATTGTTACAGACTTTCAAAAATGTGTTTAGGTTATAGAATTTTAGAGAGTTAGGATCATTTAATTTAGTTTGTTAATTTATTTAAATAATTTACCTTAATTTTTCCAAGTTCTTTCATCACTTTCGAAGGTTTCCGAAAACGCCCGAATTATCCATTAATAACTTTTATGCCATCATGTACTATGGAATTTTCACGATATTTCTCGAATATTCTAGATCATTCTTTACTCTTCCACCATACTATAAAAGGGCGACGGGAAACCTCCGATCAGTTAGTACAGATTCGACTTTTGTGCTGTAAACTTCGAGACATTGACAATTTAAGATTTTGCCGTTATTGTAACCATAGTTACGTTACATTGTTAATAAAGGTATAAAAACGAAGGCACGTGTTTTTATACGAGGTGTTTCGGAACATTTGGTGTCGGAAGCGGAACGAGGTTACTCAAGGAAGCCCAAGTGGTAAGAAGAGTGAATGCCAGTTGAGACAAGACAATACACAGCAAGTATGGAGGAGATAAGTACGCTAATTAGAAAAATGATGGAAGAAATCAAGACGAGTCAAGAATCCCTGAAAGAAGACATGAAGATCAGTCAAGAATCCCTAAAAGAAGATCTAAAAGCAATGAATACCAGCCAAGAAAACCTGAAAGAAGACATTAAAGAATGAAATGAAGACCAATTTAGAAGAAATGAAGAAAGTCAAGAAGAAATGAAGACAAATCAAAAGAAATGAAGCGGGAAATCAAAATCAGTCAAGCAGAAACGAGACAACAAATCGAGAAAATTCAAAAGACATAAAAAAAGGACAAGAACAAATGAAGCAAGAGATAAAAGAGAAGATAGTAAAGATTCGAGAACACCTGAGGGGAGAATTTCATCAATGCCAAGATGAGATGAGAAAGGAAATGTTGCTTGAATTAAAACTTACAAAAGAAGATGTCAAAGAAGATATAGAAGAAATACAACAGACTGTGCAGTTGGTTCAAGGTCAAATGCAACAAGAAGTGCAACAATTACACCGGCAAATTCAAAATATAGCCAGTACAGGTGTCGTTCCAGGATGTGGTACTTCAGCAACTGTTATGAAACCACCAACTTTTGATGGAAAGGTACCGTGGGTTACGTACCTTAGACAATTTGAAGCTGCTGCGAACGGCAATAATTGGAGTTTACCAGAAAAGGCACGCGCACTAGTGCTTGCTCTACGAGGTGAAGCCATGGAGGTATTAAGAAATATTCCTGAAGAGAAACAAGGCGACTATGAATCGATTGTAATGTTCCTAGAAATGAGATATGGCGAGACACATTTGCAGGAAGTTTATAAGGCGCAGCTCCAGGGACGAAGACAGAAATATAACGAAAGCCTTCAGGAATACGAAGCTGACATCGTACGTTTAATTAATCTGACATACCCGACATACCCAGAAGAAATAAAACAAGAACTATCCGTGGGTAGTTTCATTAAAGGTCTTCGCGACCCAGACATGAATCAGGCTTTAAGAATGGCCAGATTGAAGAAAATATCGGAAGCTCTTGCCTACGCGCTTCAATTCGAAACAGCCAAACAAACGTCCAGGAGTCAGACAAGAATAAGAAGAATAAACTTTGTACCAGAAGAAGACAATTCAAATAAAGATTTTGCAAGAGTAATGAAGGAGTTGCAAGAAATTTTCCTACGTCAAAAGCAAGTAGATGGAGACAACAAAAGTATGACCTTCCGTCGAAGAAATAGAATCCTGTGCTGGAAGTGTGGTGAAGAGGGGCACGTTCGAAGAACTTGTACCAGATTTAAAGACCCTGCAAGTAATCCAGAAAACTTCAAGGGGCGGAAGCTGGCTAGGTGCTACCAAGCCCCATCAACAACAACTTGGGAAGTCGTGCAGACGTAAAAGACTGGTGCAGAATGTGTAAGGACTGCGCTTCCAGCAAGGGACCGAAAACACGAAGCCATGGCAAGATGAAGCAATACAATGTAGGGCACCTTTTGAAAGAATCGCCATAGACATAGCAGGGCCATTTCCAGTTAGTAAATCAGGGTATCGCTATATATTGGTAGCGATGGATTACTTCAGTAAATGGCCAGAAGTCTACCCAATCCCAAATCAAGAAGCTATCACTGTTGCCGATGTATTATTTCAACAATGGATTTGTCGCTATGGAGTTCCTAGAGAAATACATTCCGATCAAGGGGTGGAAATCGAATATTGTGTGCCACTTTAGCTCTATATTAAAAATTATCTGCAAAAAAGGGAAAATATGGTGAAGGTTGGGTTTTTGATTTCCAATTTCAATTGATGATAAATATATCGAAAACGAAACGTTTCCGACTAAAGATTCTGATTCGTGATCCGCGCAGATATTTGGTCAAAATCGGAGTTGCCCCCACTTTTAAGACAATTGTTTCTTTTTTTTCATTTCAGACGTTTTCGAATATTAAAAATAATATGAATCTTTAGTATGGTTGGTTAGTGGGAACTACTGCAACTTTTATATATCTTTGGAACCGCTAAGGCATAAAAACTTTACAGTTATAAGCAGACAGATATCATTATTGTTGCCAGAGTTTACATTTTTGCACTACACATAATATTTTTGGTACTTTAAAGGGAATGCCCTGTTTATTTTGATTGTAATAAAAGGAGAGTGCCAACTTTGGTAGGATTCTTAATTTTCAAAATTCAATCTTTACCATTTACTGAAATATGACAACACTGCCATTTCATTAAAATTTGGCAACAATGCTGATATCAATGATCAATTGGGCATGCCTAAAAACCCCAAAATAACAAGTTTAGTAAACTCAGCTTAACCGTTTTTAAAGATATTTAGGCGCTAACGTATGTTTTGCTGAAAGTAAGGAGTATCATACCTCAGCAACTAATAGAGACAGAATGTTAAACATTAAGAAAGTATCTAAATTTGATCCACATAAATTTAATGCAATGAAGATAAATAAATTAAAGAATATGTGTAGCACAAGACTGGGAAATCTGGCGACAGTACCATATCACTATTCAATTCCACACGTCCAAATGGCCTAGATACCAAAAGTGGTAAATGTGTCTTTTACGGTGTTAGAGATATTTTAGGTGTTGCTGTACTTTTTAGTTTTTACTAACCCAGTATGTTAAAAATTCTAGTGCATGCATAACAATCTTTTTATAGTCTTTTTATCCTATACAGATTAATTAACAGGAACTTTGCGTCTAGGTTTTATAAAGAGTGTGACAATAAAAACCTTTTTGTTCTATATCGAAAGAGGACAGAGAATTGCCAACCTTTACTCGAATGCCATAGCATCAAGTATACAGGTCTTCATAATAAATCTGGGGATTTTTATACCTTAAGAAAGCAGTAAATTTTTATAAAATCTTTAAAGTTTAAAAATAATTGATCGACAAACCTTCAAAGTCAGGCTTAGGTTGTGTTAGTTTGCGATTTATATAATAGTTCTTTTAACATTTTAAAATATTATTGCAGGAACATTTTCAAACCAGCAAATGATTATATCATGTAGAGGCTTTTCCTTTTTATTTTGCCACGTCAGTGAAAAGTTCCATTACTATCTCGCCATCCTTTTTTTTTTTTGACAGTAATAAAATACTTTTCACCTCGATATATAATGTACTATTATTTACAACCATGTATGTAATGTTAACATTTCCGATTTTTAAAAGTTTGAAAGTGTCACTTTTGTGACTTTTACTTTCATCTCTTGGGTGAAAAGTTAACTTTCCTCCTGTGGGTCGAAGGTAAAATAAAGTAGAAGTAACCCTAGCAGCCGTCGCAAAAATTCAAACATTTACCAACTTGACATCTTGTCTGATATTATAAACATATCTGTAACAACTAAACGCGCGATTAATGCCTGGTGGCGTAATTATTTGACAAATTTAGTCATTTTCTTAGGTTAACACATTTTTGACTTATAAATAAAATAGTATACAAACCTTCTCGAGAAATAGTTGTTGATAACCAGAACCAGAACTAACCATCTCTTGACAGTAATGAAACACTTTCCACGTCGGTTTATAATGTACTATTATAATATTTGTGTAATATTAAAATGTTTGTCTTAATCCTTTTTTAATCCTTATTTACTCCAAATAACGAAATATAATATTGTATTGAAAAAATCAAGGCAGAAACTTTGAGTCCGATCTTTTCAAGAACCTTTGTAATCTCCTGGGAATCCATAAAACAAGAACAACACCTCTTCATCCCCAGTCCGATGGTATGGTAGAGCGGTTTAACAGAACACTTGATAACTACCTGAAAATTAAAGTAAATGACCAACAAAGTGACTGGGATAACTGTATACAGCCGTTTTTATTAGCATACCGCTCCGCAATTCACGAAACTACTGGCGAAACACCTGCTAAAGTCATTTTCGGAGCGGAAATATGCCTTCCAGTTGACTTGCTTACAGGACGACCTTCCACCAATAAAGAACCAGCAGAAGACTATGTAAGTCAACTAAGTAAACAGCTACAAAGGATACATGAAGAGGTGCGTACCAAGTTACAAAAAGAAAGTGACCGTATGAAATCCCGCTATGACTTGAAAGCTAACCATCAGGGGTTTATCGTCAGTGAAAAAGTTTGGTTATACAATCCAAGAAGAACCAAGGGGCGTTCACCGAAACTACAGAAGTCATGGGAGGGACCATATAAAGTGGTGACACGGCTTAATGATCTGGTGTACCGTATACAGAAGAGTCCACAGGTAAAGATGAAAGTAATACATCCATTTAATTTAGTTTGTTAATTTATTTAAATAATTTACCTTAATTTTTCCAAGTTCTTTCACCACTTTCGAAGGTTTCCGAAAACGCCCGAATTTTCCATTAAGAACTTCTTATGCCATCCTGTACTATGGAATTTTCACGATATTTCTTGAATATTCTAAATCATTCTTTACTCTTCAACCATACTATAAAAGGGCGACGGGAACCCTCCGATCAGTTAGTACAGATTCGACCTTTGTGCTGTAAACTTCGAGACATTGACAATTTAAGATTTTGCCGTTATTGTAACCATAGTTACGTTACATTGTTAATAAAGGTATAAAAACGAAGACACGTGTTTTTATACGAGGTGATTCGGAACAATATGATATATCTATTTCTAAACCCAAAAAGTAATAAACGTATTTTTAAAATTCGCGACTTTACCAATAAAGCACCTGTGACCTGTGGCAGCGAGGTTTTTTTCAGTTGAAACTATCCTTATAGCATAATGCAGTTTTTAATCAATTGCATTAGAACCGCAAAAAATAAACCCAGCAACCCCTATATCACCGAATTCCTCGTGACAATCTCTATTCATATAAAAATATACGGGGTATTCCATTTAAAAAATATGTCACTCGTGCTGTAACTCTTTTGTTTTGTTTTCAAATGTTTTTTCTGATTAGATTATTAAGTTTTACGGAAAAAAACACAAAATGGCTATATTCGTTTTTAAAAAAAATACAGGAAAGTTCAAAAATATGGCCCTAATTACTTTATGAATAACCCTGTACTTCCAACATACAATTATTTTTGTGGAAATGTATTTTTTCATAAAGCACAACTTTTAATAAAGAGGCCCTTTTTTCTGTAAAGTTAGTATTAAAAAGTTTCCCAATTGGTAAAAACTTTCGAAGAAACGCTATATTAATTTAACGTTAGAGAAACCTAGCCTCAAACAGTTGGTGGTTTAAGAAAGGGCGTCTTTTCGTCCCTTTATGGTCTGTTTCTTAAAAAATGTTGCGATATGTGGGAACTTTTAAGAAGTATAAAAGTTGTCATTTTTTCGTCAAATGTTTGCTTATATTTATTATTTTTCTAGGAAATGTGACCTTGAACCGAGAAAATAGATATGTCATAGTATTTATGGTATATGTAAACTTACATAATAAGAAGTATAAAACGTGGTCCTAATATTTTTACATAGTGTTTTATAAGGCTTAAAGTTTTTCTTTCTTTTTTTTAACAGAACATTTTCCTACATTATCAATAATTTTTAAAAACCTGCCTTTCTCTATAATACACGAAAATTGGCCACAAACACATTTAAGAAAAATACGAATTTGGGCGCAGCATATTTATGGCGCGGTCTGACGGTTTTTCCCCATTAAAAGTCCAGCTGACGTTTTTTTTTATTATTTTGGCATTATAAATAATTAACTGTATAAATTTCATCATGTACAAAATGAGTTTTTAATTATTTTTTTTTAATATCTTTATATACGTGACTGACGTATGATCCACCATCTTCAATACAGCTGACTATTAATTTTTAGTTTAAAATCATCTAAACAACTGTCTCAAAAATTTTTACACGGTATAAAATTACTTTTTGTGAATTTTTTTCCGACTTTTAGATGCTGCCATCGTTGAATCCACCGCCATCGCCATTTGGCCAGCTGATGCTCTTATATATATAAGGAAAAAACTGTAACTTATAAAATTTTTAGCCTATAAAAAGGACTTTATTCTGCGAAATTTTAATATAAAACTAATTTTTTTGAAACTGTTTGCAGTGTAGTAAAACATTTTTTTTTCATGGCGGAAAAAAAATAACAATTTATCTCTATTGACTGTCTTTATCTAAAATGTGACCTTGCACGAAATTACTTTTTTTTCCCCTGGAAAAAGTACTTTTTTGTGGATATACACGTAAATAAAGGTAGATATGGTCCAAAACTAATAAATACAAAATTTTACCCCAATTGGTATTATACAGAGCGAGTTATACCTAAAAATATGAAAAATGCCCAGGACCTAACCACTTTTATTTTTAAAAATAGAACAAAATTGTATAAGTTAATGTTGTAGAAAATTTAATTTTATGTCAAAATTTGAAGTTAAAGCAAGAGAGTGGAAAAAAATGTAATTGTCAATTTTTTACATTATGCATTAATGATGGACAAGAGGAAGCAAAATTTGGAAGAAAATTTAATAATTTTAAATATTTTTGTAAGAATTTGCTGCCTTAAGCCAAGTAATTTAAAAACTGTTAATACTTAATGTTAAAAATTGAGGAAAATGTTGTTTTTTTCTTAAATTCTTAAATTTAATATTTTGACATGAAATTTAATATTTACCTATACAATTTTTTCCTATTTTTAAAAGTAAAGGTACTTTATTCTTGGTCATTTTCCATATTTTTAGTTATAACTCACCCTGTATATTACCAATCAGGGTAAAATGTTGTATTTATTAGTTTTGGACCATGCGAACAAACTTGTACAAGAGGACAAATGGACTAAATATTTTGGAATTTTTAAACGTCCTTTGGGAAAACTAGTCGCATGTCCAGAACTGATAATTATAAAATTTTACTCCGATTGGTAATATACAGAGCAAGTGAAAACTAAAAATATGAAAAATGACCAAGAGTAAAGTACCTTTATTTTTAAAAATAGGACAATAATTGTATAAGTAAATGTTGTAGAGAATTAAATTTTACGTCAAAATTTAAAGTTAAGGAATTAAAAAACAAAAATATGTTTGTCAATTTTTTACATTATATTTTAACAGTTTTGAAATACTTGGCTTAGGGCAGCGAATTAAAAAAAATATTTAAAATTATTTTAATTTTTTTTAAATTTTGATCCCTCCTGTCCATTATTTAGGTTGTAAAATGTAAAAAAAAACGTATGCAATTTTGCTATATTTTTAAAAATAAAATTGTTTAGTTCCCCGGCATTTTTCATATTTTTAGTTATAACTTGCCCTGTATAATACCAATTGGAGTCAAATTTTGTATTTATTAATTTTGGACCATGCGACCATTTTTCCAAAATTTCGTTTTAAAAGTAAAAAAATGTTTAATCCATTTGTCCTCTTGTAACACCAATCCTGGGACACACTGTATATCTAGCTCTTAAACTTAACGTAGAATAAACAGAAAAAAATGTACCATATACTTACCGCACTCAATCTTTTTATTTCCTGAAATGGATGCCCCTTTAGATCCATTCCAGACTGCACGGTTTTTCTCTCAAAACATCGACCTTTTTATCACCGCTTAGACTACCCAAAGATTTTCTGGGATTGTAATAGGGCGAATTTAAAATGTTCTGTCTGACTCTAGATAGTGCCGAGAAAATTTTCGGTTCTTTTCCTGTGGAAAAACTTCTCTTTATTCTCATCGGACCTATGGATGAGAGATGAAGATGATAGTGAGATGAAAATGATGGTGAGATGAAAATGTTATTGTGTTTAAGAAAGAAAGTTTAGATACATAATATGATAATAAATGTAAGTTCTCTGTAAATTTAAGTTATAGTTTTCTTAATTTTAAAAATCAATGAATCTACAACAAAATTGCAGGATGAAAACAAGAAAGAGAAAAAGTACATACCTTCACTATCTTTTTGAACATTTGAAGGTTCTTCGGAAATGGAATTTCGTCTTACTGGTTTTGTCACCTCTAACTTTGCCAGGGGTTTATTAACAGCAGTTTTTGAAATGCCGGTATTTTTTGGGTTTTCTAACGTTGTAGATGTTTTAGGTTGGTAAGAAACTGATCTAAAAATGGTAAAAATATATCATATTAAAAAATAACAAAACGTTAGTATACAAGGTGTATCAGAATAAGATACTGATCCTTAAGGGTGTGAATCCTTGGACGATTTTAAAAAGAAAAAGTTTCTAAATAATGGGCTAAAATTCAACTACAGAAGAGCGACGTTAAAATATTGCGGTTAAACTAAACTCACCTTAGTACAAAAGGTGATATTAACTGAGATACAGGGTATCAAAGATTAAAAAATATTCTTATTTTAGTTTCGATAATATTTTATAGGTTTTTAATATTGTAATAAAAGTCGTTATCTAGGGGTTTTCTGACATGAGCTATTCATATCTGATGTTAATTTTTAGATGTTAATTATAGGACGCTACCTACACTACCTTGAATTTCTCTATAACGTCCTAACTTTTTGCGCTTCCCAGTATGTACCATTTGAGTAAAATATTGAATTCTTCAATGCTTTTTATACAAAAAGGTATACTTTGTAAGAATCTCTGAGCAACCGGTTTCTAGATATTCGGCATTAAGTTATTTAGTGCAACCAAAGACAATTGTAGTTTCACTATAGACACCCAGAACAATGCTAAATTTTTGGTCATCAGCTTGGACGCTCGCTTCGTGGAATTTATGAAGCGGGTATCCATCGAGTTAGCACGTAAACAGTAGGTATAATTTGCCGCTTCATAAATTCAGCCAAGCCAGCGTCCCAACTGATGACCAAAAATTTAGCATTGTTCTGGGAGTCTGTAGTAAAACTACAATTGTCTTTGGTGCAACTCAAAAATGCCTTTAAAAACAGCGTATTAGCCATAACTACAACTGCCTTATCATAAACGAATGATTTAATATTTAATGTATTTATCCACATGCTTTTTGGTTCCACTAAACCACTTAAATGCAAATATTCTGAAAACGGTGGCTTAGAGCAGCAATTTGTACAATTTACACCTTTTTTGTGTAGAAAACATGGGAGAATTTACTGGTTTACTTAAATGGTACATACAGAGTAGCACAAAAAGTTGAATCATTTTAAAGAAATTCAAAGTAGTGTAGGTAGCGTCCTCAAGTTATCACCTAAAAATTAACATCAGATATGAATAGCTTATATAAAGAAACCACTAGATACCGAGTTTTATTACAATATTAAAAATGTACTAAATAATACCGAAATAATTTAAAAATATTTTTTGATCTTTCACGTCCTGTATCTCAGTTAATATCAACTTGTTTACTATGGTAAGTTTAGTTAAATCGCAATATTTTAAAATCAAAATTCTTCAGTTAAAATTTGACCCATTACTTAGGAACCACCCTGTATGTCTGTTTTTATATTATCAGTAATACGACTTGATATTTTAATGAAATTTGGTTCACAGCCACCACGCATTAAGAGGCATTTTTTCATGCTCAATAATTTTTCTATTTTCTCCAGTGGTGGCTCAAGTAAAATTTTAACTAAATTATTAGGAAAAGTATGGTCCATTACTGCTATTTTTCGGAAAAAAATTATTTTAATAATTTTTATTCACTTTTGAGCAAATTTGATCTCCTTATTTTCTTTCGCACGATGCATGGGTTTCGCGTAAAAAAACTCAGAAGCATTTCTTTGCATGTTTAGAGGTTAGATTGTTATAAGCTTTGTTCGTAGAGCAAAATTTCCAACCAATTTCCAATTTTCTAATGCGCACGCTTGGTTGGCAATAATTTTCTGATTAGTTGGGAAATTTTAACTCTGCGAACGGCATGACGTAAAATGCCAATTGGATCAATGCCCAGTGGCGGCTGGTACTAAAGTATAGTTAACTAGTGCTTATGTTGAGTTATGTGAAGTGATAATTAGATAATTTAGAAATGGATCAACAAATGGAAATAAATGCGGTGCAGTATCTACTACATGCATAGTTTGCCTTCAACAGAGTTTTGAATTAATTTTAATTAATATAGTTACAAACTAGCAAATATTATATGTACAACGCCGATGTCAACAAGCGAGTGCGAAAGGTGTGTCTCTACTTTAAAGAGAATGAAGACTTTTTTACGAAATACCATTTTACAAGACAGACTTAACGCCCTTGCACTGTTATCTATCGAAAAACATTATATACAAAGCATCCCTGATTTTGATAAAAATGTGATCGAAGTATTCTGCAGTAAGAAAAATCATTTTTTTTTATTTGTTTGTTTTAATTTTGGCTTTTGCCATAAAGTCAACAAATTGTGCAGTAATAAAAATAGGCGAATGGACTATCTTTTTAAAGAGAGGGTAAATTTTTATTATTATTTCTTTTTTGCTTGTATCCTCCCACTGAAAAATGTCACAACCCGCCACTGCCAATGCCGCAAAGTTTTTAAAAAGATGTATGGCAATACCCTAATAAATAATAAAATAATTAAAATACATTCTAAAATCAAAAACTGAAAACACACTTTATCTGGCTAAAATGTTGAAATTGTAAACAACTACGAGCGAACAAACATGTAAAATCAAATGAAATCGCAGTAATGGTTATTGTGCATGTCTCCAACTAAAAATTTCTACAAAATCAGCGGATTATTTTGACGGCTGGAAACTAGTTTACAACGAAAAATTGGACGTCTGTGGACAGGCGATTTTTGATCAGCAGTATAGGATTTCTTCTCTACGAACGCTTTTAACGAAATGCGCTTGCGTCTGACGGTTTCTGATATTTTCCGACTGCTCTATGAACATAACCTATAAAGTGGTAAATTGATAGAAGATGCCTTTTAGTTCAAGTTAGTTTTAATTCAAGATAGATACTCAACTGTAAATTTTCTTTTGACAAAAGCTTGTAAACAATGTTAAAATTAATAGTTCAAATCTTTTGACACTTATGGCGCCCACACACAAACAGGGGCGCATTCAGATTCGACAAAATCGGGGTAAACTTTACCCCAACCTTGACCTTGGCAAACGAATTTGTTCCTTATGTTTAGTTTTGATTAGGTCTTGCTTATTGCGCATGTCTTTACCGGGCCTTTACCGGGCGTCGATTCTGAATGCGCCCCAGATAGACAAACAGACGGAAATGGAAAGTCATCTCCAAAATGATGTGCATTTTTTTTTTGGCGTTGACAATACTTTCTTATAGCAAGGAATTTCGAATATAATAGTTATTAAATCTTGTCTAATAATACCTGTGGAATTTTGGTCTAGCTAGAGGCGATACTAGGTTATCTTTTGCTTCTTTGGACTGCCGCATTGCAGGTGTAGAAGCTGCCATAGGTTTCAATTTGGGTTCCTGAAAATAATTAAAAATCAGTTAAATCACCTATTAAAATAAAATATGTTTTTGTACAAAATTATTACATTTACTTTACTTACTTGTATGGGCGTGCTAGTGGTCTTCGATTTCATACCAACCTTGAGCCCTCCATTATTTCTTTCAGGTGTAACTTGGACTTCATGGGTCTTTACGGCACTTTTAGGTACCTTAGCCATATTTTCAACTGGCAAAACAGCCCTAAAAATCACAAAAGGAGCTATCTAACATGTAAACTGTTTGAAAATAAATAATAAAAAACCCTGGTAAATACAGGTTGTCCCCGAATATGTGGAAAATCTTTTATATAATAACGAATAATATAAAGAATAACTTTTATAGCGGTTGATATAATTAAATATGTTACAAAAGTTTTACATTATTGGACATAGAGGCTCCTTAATGACAAAAGAAAAAGATAATTAAATAACCTGGTAGAAACTACTAATTGGCTGGTCTCCAGATAAATGGATAAGCCCGGGTCACAATGAAGATGCTGACACGTGTTTCATCATTGTTGGGAATCATCACAACCGCTGTACACTGTTGACACCTTTTTTTTTTTTTTTTTTCGCCCTTTCGGGGTCATCCCACCCAGGTCCGACGACCGCCCCCTAGGTGGTGCACTGCAGCCTGAAGGCTTATTGTACCTTGACCCCTACTCCTTCTCATTCACACACCATTCATTCCATAACTTAGATGGTTGTTGCTCGGTCCGCATCCCCGAGCAGACAACACCGTGTGCCGCCGCCCGAAACACCGCTGCCGTCGGACACCCATCTAAATAATGGGCGCGCATTTCACTGCTTAACTCCAGTGATCGACGTTTGCCGATACAACCGAAGCCGCCACAAGCGCGCCTTGTTGACACCTTTACTATGTCTTTGGTCGTCTAAATATAATCCCTGTCGAAACCAAGGGAGAAAATTTAGATGGTTAAAGCCATCTCGCCTACACTTCTAAAAGAACCAGCCAGAGCACCGCTAGGTTAAGAAGGTAAATAAAATATGTTTTGATATTATGATAAATATTATTTAGGAAATTTTTGTGTCCTTGTAAAACATTTCCAGGGATTAGTTCGCCAGAGGCGGACTAACACTATCATACTAGTGCTAACTATTGTTACACCCTAAATAATAAAAAAATGAAAATGGTGTTTTTGGATAGCTTGAACCCTAAGCTAAAAAAGGCACTCCTGTTCCATGTCGATAAATTGAAGCGTATTCGACATCTTACGTCATAAATAATAAAAGCTTGGGCTATGTAAACAAAATTAAAGATCTAGGTGTTTGGTTTGCGGAAAATCTTAGCTTTGCGGAGCACATTAACAAGGTTAGTCTTAGGGGTATGAGAATGCTTGGTTTTGTACATAAAAGCTGCTCTGAATTCTCACTTGCCACCGCCAGACTTTTGTACTGCTCCTTGATTAGACCAATTTTGGAATATTCTACTGTGGTATGGTCACCACAGCTGAAGAGGGTCCAGAACAAATTTTTGCGGTTTGCAGCATACAAGTCTGGAGTAAGGATGGAGAATTACCACCGCTCTGATTTACTGAGAAAACTAAGTCTACACACTTTACAGCATAGACGTCAAGTTTATGATCTCTGTTTTGTGTTTAAGATATCTAATGGTCTCATTGACTGTCCCGACCTTTTATCACTTGTTCAACTTAATGTCCCCTCTCGTAATCTTCGGAATTTTAATTTATACCATATCCGCCCTCATACCACAAACTATGGAATGCACTCACCAATGGATAGAGCTCTTCGTGTGCTGAACACCTTTGGTACGCGAGTGGATGTTTTTAACAGCACATTGTCTCAATTTAAATCTAAGATCAATCATATGGTTCCTTAATAAATTAGTACTTTACTTGTAGCTGTGATCTTTTTGTGATTTGTATATAAATATTTTTGATCTGCCTATACGTACCTGTTATTTGTTAGTTAGATATCTAATTGTAGCTTAATTTAATTTTGTAGTTATTTTTTCAATAATTGTAATAGTTATTGTAAAAATGGGGAATCCCGTATACTTAATAAATAAATATATAAATAAAAATTTTATTGTGTGGTAAGGACAATTTAAAACATTAGGGTATTATGTCCCAATTGGCACCCAAGAACTTTTTAAAAAGGATTTTGTTTTATTATTGTGAAAAAAATGTTGCAGCATTGTGGAGGGTTCCACAATCTTTCGAACTGACAAAAAATTTGTCAATAATATCATATTTAAACAAAAAGTTGTTTTTGCGCACGCTTTAATTTGCCCATACTGCCGTGTTAAGAATAAGAGTCGTATCTGCACCTTTTGGCAATTTTGAGATTTTCTGATATTTCACATCACATCAAAGTTTTAAATCTATTTGTTAGATCAAAATGTCGTAAAACCTTCATTACTGGCCAATAAACTATATTATTTCTTTATCGTATGTGAAATTATGCTCACTTTGTTAAGGAAAATTGTCCAAACTGCATATTTTTAGGTATATATGTCGTATTTGCAGTTCAAATACGACAAATAAACCTAACATAGCGTACATGCGACATATTTACTTAACAAAGAAGCAGATACGTCAAATTGATTTAACACCGGCTTTACCGCGCATTCTAGTATTTTAACGGTTGACAGATAAAAATAACCTCTAAAAACTATTTGCTTTTGTTGGGACAGTGAGTACTATTATATTGTTCTTTTAGAAATAAATAAACGGTACCCATATTATATTGTTAAAGTGATACCCACACTTTGGAGGACTTTAAAAAGAAGGTGAGTAAATTGTAATTGGAAGAAAACACAAGAAATTCCCCACAGCAGTAGTTTGGCATGAAGCGATATCTGGACGATCTAAAGAAGACATTATTAGTGCCTTCTATGCCTTTTTTCTGGATAACAGAGACGTGGAAAATGTTATTTTGTGGTTGGACAACTGTGCAGCCCAAAATAAAAACTGGGCTTTCTTTAGTTTCTGTGTGTATCTGGTAAATTCTTCTGACGTCGCTTTAAAACATTTATCTCTAAAATTTTTTGAACCGGGACATACATTTATGTCGGCGGACTCATTTCACCACCAGGTAGAAAAGTCCCTAAAGCAAATGAAAAAGGTGTTTGATTTCGAAGATTATAAAGATGCTGTTCAAAAAGCTAACATGTCCAAAGTGAAATTGATTGAAATGAAAATTAACAATTTTTTTAATTAATTATTAATTAAACAATATGGTGGAGGTTGATTTTAAAAGAGGAAATCAGTCATTGTCGTATAAATGCAAATTTAATGAACAAGAGGCTATAGTACTGAATTTTTTAGTAGCAAAGCACCATAAGAATGGTTTGGAAAAGCCTAAATGCAAGACAGACTATCGCGGCATAAGTCAAAATAGGAAGGACACTCTTATAAACCGACTTCGTGGAATTATTCCCATTACCAGAATGAACTTTTGGAATAATTTGCCGGTATCCGAAAATCCTGTAAATGAAGATGAATAAATTATTAATTATAATTAAAATTTCAGTTGATATAATATTGCTGTGTATTTATTGGATATAAGTTAGAGTTTTCGTTTTAGTTACAAATGCAAATTATGTTTAGTTGTTTTTAGTTACGTAAAACGTTGTTTAAGTTAAACAGTTATAGTTTACTAGTAAGTTACTGCTCAGCGTCTCATGAGCGTTAAATATATCTTTTTATAAAATCATTTATATGAAAAAATTTAAGTTACAATATACATTTTAACCTTTGTTAAGTGTAGTTTTTCTATAGAGATGGTCACTTACGATTTGTTAAACTAATCATCATTACTATTTTAGTTGCAGATTGTTAGGCAAATTTGTCGTAACTAACAAAAACATGTTTTATACTCTTAATTTGTAAAAATCAAGTTTGTATTTAAATTCTACGTCAAAAAATGTATACATTAAGGTTATTACAATTTCAAGGATATTAGTACTTAGGATGGCAAAAAGACAAGAGGTTTTTTCTTATTTTCTCAAAATATTCAAATATGGAGATACGACTCTTATGCTTAACAGGGCAGCATATCGAACAAGAGTACTTTTTTTGGGTACGGGTTTAAGCTATCCAAATATACTTTTTTCATTACTTTATTAGATTTACATGGTGTAAAAAGTTAGCACTATTCTGTTAGGGTTATTTATTTATTTATTGTTTATTCATGTTATTACATATTACAATGTTTTACACACATCAATAAAATAATATCAAGACAAGATTTTAAAAAAGAATAATTTTACACTAAATTCACACACAAAACATACATGTACAAACACTGCTAAAAGCTGTCCATTAAAATGAAAAATTAAGGTACTCATCTATTGAATAAAAAATGTTTTCTGTTAAAATATTTTTTTTAAAGCCGCCCCTGGAGAACTAAAGAATGCATATATTTGACAAGGACACCAACTTAGGGAGTCTAACTAAGATTTATCATATTGAAAAATGATTTCATTATACCAAGTACTATAAAAGTTGCTCAAGAAAAACCGCTTTTCAGCGACGTCCCTTACTGACGACATACTCAGTAAAAGGGGCTTTAAAAAATGTATATGCACTTGTCATATTATTTTCATGTGTTTTATTTGAATCTAAGAGATTATCCATATATTCTGGAACACCCTGTAATTGGTTTCTAACTTACCGTAATGGCCCCTTTTTGCCACTACAACACCAACCTTGGATTTTCTCAACTTTCCAGCACTGAAACTGACCCGGTTTTGTGAAATATTGCTGTGGCGACCAGCAGAAGCATTATGCGACAGATTGCTGCTTTTGCTTTGATTGCTTGAGGCATTGCTGTAGTTACCTTTGCCAGAGTTTCTAGTCATATCGCTGCAATTGCTAGCGATTGAAGAGTTGAGTTGGTTGGAACTAGACGGTTTGGAGGCTAAAAAATGAATAGCAATTTCTGAACATATTCTTAATCTTCTTAAATCCCTCTTTGAAAAATGGTATTTAAAATTTTAACTTACTTTCACTAAATATGGTGCCTGGTCTCTACTTCGAGCTGAAGTTTTTGACGTTGACACCATTCTATTGACGTCATTATTAAAAGACTTGCTCTTTAATGACAGATCCAAAGCTTGACAGATTTCCTCACTGTTATTGCTGCCTGCATTATCGGCCACCTTGTGGTCTGTTTTATTACCAATTTTTGTATCTTTATTTTCTTCCAAGTGATGATCTTCCACTGAAGAATGACCAGAGTCCTCACAAGATGAAGCCTTAAAAGTAAATGTAAAAATTAAATAAATTAAGCAATATTTTGTGTACAGTTAGTAATTTAAAAATATTGTCTAATTAAACGATTGAAAAAGTGCAGAAAAATATAATTAAAAGGATAATAATAAATAAATAAATTTTGTTTCCTAGATTTGTAGTAAAAATTTACCTTATTTTTATTATCACACAATAATTCAGCTAAATTCCTCAACATTTGCTGTCCCTCATGCTTCTGAGATTTAGAGAGATTTTCATTCTCCTTTAAAATATCAGATAAATTTTGAATAAGCCTAGAGACATTCTCTTCGCTGGTTTGAGTGATTTTACTTAAATTTTGACTGAAATTGTTGCTTGCGGAACTTTGGTTTCCTGCATTTCCGGAAACTTTAGAAATTCTGCTTAGGTTCTGACTAATGTTCGTACAGCTCTGGTTTTCCCCGACGCTGCCTTGGGAAGTTGTAGAAATTTTGCTTATGTTTTGGCTAAAAAACAGTAAAATTCCTTATTTTATGGAAATTTACCCGGCCAAGCTAGATCTCTAAATATGTAGGTTTGTTTTTTTGTTTTTATTATAGTAAACATTTTCTTACCTTACACTTTGTAAAGAGGGACTGTCATCTTTGCTACTATTTTTCATGTTTAGCTTTTCCTCCAAATTTACTGGTTGCATTCCCAACATTTTATCTACCTAAAATAAGAAATACACGATGTTTCAGAATAAAACGCGATCCTTAAGCTTGTGACCAGTATTACAAAAAAGTCGCGATTTTTTTTATTATTCTTAGCAATTTACAGTCCTACTCCCTTTATCTTCTGATGGCACTGAAACTACTTTTCGGCATAATTTTTTGGTCACATGGCCTAGTAGCCCCTCTCAACTTTTTTTTCAAATAGATGGTCGCGAAGCCCCTCATCCAAAGGTCTTTGATTCCCCTTTCTACGCCGCTTTGTTTTTGAAAATATACTGATATCCTTTTACCAAAATTTTACCCGATCTCGATACCTTGTCCCACTCAAAAGATAAAGGGGCGAAGGACTTTTAAAAATTGCGATTTAATTAAAACCTACAACAAAGATATCATGTCCCTTATAAGAATCCAAATCTTTTATGTTGAGTAATCAAATTTTTAAGTGCAAGTGTAATGCAGTGGAAAAGAAAAAGATTATTTTGTCAATGGCATATTAATATACAAGTACGGCCAAGTAAAAAGCAACAAAAAGCGCAACCGATGGGTCACCATGTTTACATTGGGGACGTCTTCTTTCCCCATATGGCCTATGAATCATTAATTTGGGTGAACTTGTATAATACAAAATAATATAAAAAGTTCTGGATGGTCTAAAATCTAAAATGAAATCATCAGATTATAATGATGCTTCAAGCGTCATACAAATAAAGACGGCAATCAACTATCGCTGTCTAAACGCGTGGTTTACATCGTGTGTGAGCAACAAAAAGGAGTATAATTGAAAGTGAGACAGAAGTGATGACGCCGTGGCATCTTCTCTACTGGCGAGAACTTTATGTGAAAAATGTAAATTTTGATCAAGAGGAAGGTACCTTTTTTCATATATATATATATATATATATATATATATATATATATATATATATATATATATATATATATATATATATATATATATATATATATATATATATATATATATATATGTTTAGGATTTAAAATAACTTTCAAATATGCAAATTAGTTTATTTAAAAGAAAAACTTGTTTAACAGTTTTTCTGCAATAACGAGTGTTTGTGTGACTTGTTGCTGTTTTCAGCTTTCTTTACATATTTTACTTCGAAATAAGTTTGCACTAATGTACAGGGTGTCCGGATTTCGTTGCAATTGCAGGGTATCTCTGTTATTAGAGATAGAGACTTGTGGTTTTCGCGAACTGTTGCTCCTTTTAGTAATTTATTGAAACCTGCGACAACTCCGATTTTGACGAATTTTGGATAGTACGGGTTTTTTGAAACTTGAAAGAATTTTTGGCGGAAACGTTTCGTTCTCAAGATATTTATCATCAAAGTTGAAATTTAAACTAATCCTATTTTCAATTCAATCAAATTTTACAATTCTATTAATAAAAGGTGTAAAATACATAGCAAATCTGCTTTTTAAAATGTAAAAATCTAATATTGTAGGCTATTTTAGCTGCAAATCAAGAATTGTGTACAAAAAGAAGACGAAATATAGTGAAAATAGGATTAGTTTGAATTTCAACTTTGATGATGGATATTTCAATAATGAAACGTTTCCGCCAAAAAATTCTTTTAGATTTGTGATCGAAATTAGAGTTGCCACAGGTGTCTAGAAAATAACCCTACTTTTTCATGAAACGAAAGATGCCACTAAAAGATTAATAATAATAAATATACAGAGTGTTCCATAAGAAAAATCATATGTTTGGTTCATATCTCGAAAAAATGTAAAATTTTAAAAAAATCTAACTACATCACGGGATTTTACGTAAAAATATCTACCAATATCAGTTTGTACTTTTGTTGTAAGTTATAAGACAACTGAAATACAAGGGAAATATTTGATATTATGAAAAATAAAGGTACTTTCCTCTTGAGCAAAATTAATATTTTTTGACATACCTCGTACACCACTGCAAAAAATTATTATCTGATATTTGCATTTTGGGTTTTAGACCATGCAGAACTTTTTATAAAGAATAACTTTTTTTGTTAAATTAATAATAAAAAGTTTTCCATATGGTGCGAACTTGCTGTATGTATACTGTATATAACATACATATTTAGAATGCATTTATATGTGTATTCTTTCATATGTTATCTAAATTTTGGCATATAAGTAAAAACTGCACTTTTTTATTTTTCCGGGGTTGCCATATATAAAATAATTATAAATAGCACTAATTTACCTGTTTTAAAACGGTTTCTGCACCATATTTTGGTGATTTTACTATTTCTTCTATGTTACTATGGGATGAATCCAATTCTGTGGGCCATACCGGTTGCGGGGTAGAATCCAGGATGTTGTGCTCTTTTGAATCAAAAGATTTATCTGCAGGTTGTATAATATATTAATACAATTAATAATAAGTAATTCATCTTAAATTGCATTTTAAAAAAAATTATTTTATGTTATAAGAAAAAATATATAATTACCCTCACCGACGAATGAGGAATCTGCTATTATATCGGCAACCTTTTTTGCTTCAAGAAACACTGAATCATCCTATAAAATAAAAATCTACTATGCACCCAAAATATTATAATAAGTCTTAACTTGTAAGTCTAACTTACAAATTCTTTTTCATCTCTGATCCCCCTACAAACCATATCACTCAGAAAACTTAAGCTTGATACCTTTTCTTTCATTTCAATATCCTTTACAATATTGTCCTCAAATGCCACGGGCAATGACTGAACTCTTTTCCTTATGTTTTCAATGTCACTCTCAAAACTACTTTTGGAATTGGTTGACGTTACTACTTGTGAAACAGAATGTTTGTCATTTTTGACATTCGTGGATATTTGAAAAGCTTCATTGAAAGGGTCTGTTTTGGTGAGGAGTGAACTGATTTCTAAATCCTAAAAATAATGTTTTATTAAAGGGTTTTCTTCGCCTTGTCTCGAGGTTTTAAACGAGAAATAATCAGCTTCTTGTATTGAAGATATGTATGTTCTGTATTGGTTTGGCGGATTCATTTAATTGATGGTAGTTATTTGGGTACACGCCAAAAAATTTAATCAAAAACAAAAAAATAAAACAAGTAACAAGAGAACTAGAAGTCGACGTTTCGGTAACAAGTCTGCCACGGTTGTCAAGATAAAATTGTATAAAAATAAAAAAATTATTAGTTTAAAATTTAAAAATGTTTAGCTTTTTTAGGAGAATCTCCTAAAAAAGCACCACCTTCTGGATATTTTGAATTGTACTATTTTATTCTGCCGCGATGAAGAAATTCTCACCTGTACCGGTAGGTGGTTCCATCTAGCGCCGAATATACATATATCCAGTTAAAGTTTTCTGCAATTTTACTGGCCCATTACACGTATTTTAATTAAGCTAGGTTAAAACTACTGTCAAGGTTTGACAACCTATTTTCTTTTAGGAAATGTTTACAAATGCTTTTTAAATTTAGAATGTTTTGCAGAAATGTTTTTACATAAAATATTGTGTGTTCCAAGGTTATTCCTTTTCAAACCATTTTAAACAGTACGTTTGTGATGAAAATATCGATTTTAAAGAAGCATGGGATGTTAGGTCAACCGTTTTAAAATTATCTTGTGCATATAAGGAAAATTTTAAGACAAATAACACAAAGATTAAATCAGAACTTCCTAATAAAGTTTTTATTTGTTCGTATAAACTCTCCCTTACTTAAAGACTTTTTATAACCAACTATATTTGATAACAATAAGATTTTTAAAATTTGCAATCTTAATATTTATGCACATTTAGATTTTTCTAATAAAAACATGGTTCTGTTTAAGGAGATTTTTTTATTTTAATAAAAATAAATTAAAATATATGTATTTGCAAAGTCAGTGTCTTTTAAAACATACTTTTTTATATTAGTAAGTAGTGACACATTTTAATATAATTTTGGTGTTTTTTAGCTGTTTGTTGATTTATTTGATTTTATTAGTAGTACAGGAAATGAAGCATTTTACCGGGCAATTTTTCGGTCTTGCGTGGATCGACTTGAAATTTTGACAGAGGATAAGAAATAGTCCAAGGTACAAAACCTATATCGAACCGAAGGGCGCTAAAACCCTGGTGGTGGTTGCCACCTCCTCTAGGAGGTGGAAATTTTTTATTACATTTTAACAACGGAATCGATTGGAAAAGTTATTTTAAGCAAAAATGTGTTTTATGTTTTTTTCGTAAAACTAATACTTTTAAGTTATTCCCGATTGAAAGTAATCATTTTTCGACAAAAAACGACGTTTTTAATGGGGTTTTCGTGAATAACTCAAAACTTATGCATTTTAATAAAAAACTGTAGAAAGCAAGATTGTAGGTTTGTAATTATACTTTTTTCAAAAATATGAAGTTTCTAGCATAAAAATTGATTTAGTTATAAAATAGGGCTAGTATTTAATTTTTTCTACGAAAAAATAAATTAAGACAAGTCCCTTATTACCCCCTAATTAAAATTGACATTTAATCTTTTGCAGTTCTTTTATACAGGTATTAATAACACATCCAAGAAGTGTGATCAATTTTAAATGCTTAATTTTAGAGAACATTTAAGCTTAAAGTGAAAAACAATTATTTACAATTTTATATTTTTACACTTTTTTCTAAATAACTTCGAAAATAGTGGAGATAAGAAAAAATGATAAAGCTTTAAACTGCAGGTTTTTTAATGACTAAAATTTTTCTGTGCGTAAGCTTTCTGTACAGTGAATATTTGGCGAAATGTAACCCTCTATTTACGAACGAACACCTTTTCGAGCCCTCTAAACTCAACCTCATTTAAAAACCAGGGGATCATAAATAATTTTACTTACAAAGCCTTGTAGCTCTTATAAAACCCTTTAAAAAATTAAAAGAAAAAAATTCTGTCATTGAAAATACAAGAGCGAGTTAAAAAACAATCAATTTTTCTTCAAAAAATTCGAATAGGCCACTTCGGAGCATAAACATCTACATAAAATTTTTAAAATTAGGGATTTTAAATTGGTACAACTCCGTGAACGTATTACTAATACATGTATTAAGAGAATTATAAAAGAATAAAGGTCACCTTTAATTAGGGGGTAGTTAAAGGGTAATTTTATTGATTTTTTCTAATAATAACTCGCCTAATTTTTACGCTAAAAACTTCCTCTTTTTTAAAGAATAGTTTAAGTATGTAATTTAAAAAGGTTTTTAATTTTTTTCTCGAAAAATTCAGCATTTTTAAGTTACTTGACTTTGAATCTATTAAATTTTGCACTTAACGAAAAAAGGCTAACAATTAACACTTCGTATCTCAGTTTGTATTGGGTTGTAGAAAATTATAACAAAATATTTTTGCTTTTCTTTTTAAAACCTACAATTTTGCTTTGTAGAGTTTTTTTGATCAAATGCATACTTTTCGAGTTATTCGCGAAAAACCCATTAAACCGCCAATATTTTCGTCAAAAAATTGCTAAATTTCAATTGCAAATAACTTGAAAAATATTAGTGTTATGAAAACAATATACTAACCAGAACATTTTTTGCTAAAAATCACTTTTGTGATTGATTTCTGTGGTTAAAATGTAATAAAAAAATTACCCCCTAGGGGGTGCCATCCACCCCAGGGTTTTGGCGCCCATCGGTTCGATATAGGTTTTGATCCTTGGACTATTCCTCACCTTCTGTTAAACTTTCAACTCAATCCATGCAGGACCAAAGAATTGCCAGGTTTTACCTTTTTTAAAACTTCATTTCCTGTACTATAGGTAGTTTTGAACTTCAAAACTTATTCAAATGACGAGTTTAGCTAACACTAAAAGATTAATGAATTGTAGATATTGTTTGGAAGAAATTGAACTATAAAAAGTAGTCTAAAATTAATTTTATAGATGAACAGTGCTGCAAAAAACAAATATTTAAAATATTTGCACTAGGATTATCTATTATAAGGCAGGTTTCCTTTAAAGTCATAGCTTTTCTTTGGATTAATTTAATTTAATTTTATTTATTATTGGTAATACTTACATATTATATGCACCAGAGTAGCTTTCCAGTGACGCATATAGTCTATATTTTTTTATGAAGCATCCTGTATATTATATTACCATTAAAAAGATATTTAGAAGGGCTTGAAGAAAATACCACATTAAGTACATCTAACTTTATTGGTTTCGGAAATATGGCAATCCAAATTTATGAATTTGTTTAGTACCGCCATTTTGTCTTAGGTAAAGGTATTGACTTTATATTTAATGGTTATAAAGTACTTGTCAGGAGCTTTAAAATAATGTGCCACCAAACCCCTTTCCATTTAACATTTTTTTTTCAAGATGGCGCCCAGCCTCCATCTTGAAATTTGCATCATTAATTTCACTGTAAAATATAGTATTTATGCATTAATTTCATATGCTAAAGTTAAACTTTTTAAATTGATCCGTTCAAAAAATTATAAGGGAGGGGGACATTAAAGAAATGCACTGTAGAAAAAGCATCAAGGAGACTTGACAAAACTGCATACAAATACTGGTTTTTTCATTCTATTATTGGCTGCATATTTTACCATTATATTAATATTTGCTAGTAGATGTTGTCTACCAGCCAGGGGCGTAGCTACCGGCCGTATCAATGATACGAGGCCCCCAAATGTGTCTTGAGCCAAAATTAGAAATAAGAAAAATAATGTTTTTGAAAAGTGGGGACCTTTTTTTTGTCTTCAATTTTTTGGGGCCCCTGCAAGAACGGGAATTGGGGCACCTTTTTTTGTCTTCAATTTTTTTGGAGGCCCTAATTCATTTTGATACGGGGCCCCTCCAAGGCACGCTACGCCACTGCTACCAGCCCCGAAAAAAGCCGATTAATGGGGTCGGAATGAATTTGTACAGTACAAGTGAAGACGACAGGCGTTTTTAAATCTTATTCGTCAAACTGGCTTTAAATTTGACCTTTTACAAGGAGTCATATTATTTATTGTAAAAATAATTTATGTAAACTGGGTGTAGTTTCTTAAAATGGGGTATAAGAAAATTTTGGCAAAGTTTGAGAGCATGTTTACTTAAATTATCAGCCATTCTCTGATTTGCATAGCATTTGTCCTTTCTAAAGATGCGCTCGGTACACATTAAATAAAATTTAAAAGGGGTTTTATTTCATAACTTTAATGTTGTCACAACCATTTTTAAAATGAATAAATATATGTTGGTTATTTTTAGTGGGAAAAAAAGTATATTAGAAGAAGAAATCTTTCTAGATATATCATACTTAAAAAAAATAAATAAATTAGTTTTTAAAGAATATACAGTATGTCAGGTATGGATTTTACAATAGCACAAATGGACCAAAAATTTAAATGTTTAAGAAAGTCGTGTATGGCAACTTCTTTACTTCTTAAAAAAATAGATTCATGTTAAGAAATTTGCTTTGTTTTGTACAGGACCTCCAAAAAGTAAAAAAAGTTAAATAAACAAGTTTGTAGAATTAAAAAGCGATTTATAAAATTTCACATGAAATACAATTTTTTTAGTATCATATTTTTATTTATTTATGTTTTACACATTTTTTACATTTTTGTTTTTAAACATATTTAATAAACTTTGAAATTAAATAAATAATTTATTAAAACCAGAATATTTAGGGAAACAGGCGGAAAACATAAATAAAAAAAAAATATGATCCCGAAAAAATATTTCATCTGAAATTTTAGATCTGGGATCCTTATTCAATTCTAAAAACCTTTTATTTGACATTTTGCTAAATCAATTTAAATAAAAGCAGTTATCTCTTCTTTCATGTTCACAATTTTGTACTTTTTGGAGCTCCTGTACAAAACAAAACAAATTTCTCAACGTGAATCTTGTTTTGTTTCGAACCAAAAGCAGTTGTCATACACGACATTTAACTTTTTTTCACCCGATGGCGCCCAACCGCTACCTTAAAATTTTCATTTCTCAATTTCAATCTAAAATATACATTACAATACATACATACATCAATGTCGTATCCCAAAATTTTACTTTTTTAAATTGATCCGTTCAAAAAATAAACGGGGGGCATTAAAGAAATGCACTGTATAATAAAAAAACTAGTGTTTGTCGTTTTTACAGTCTTCTTGTTGTGTTTTTGGAGAATAGTTTTGACATGGCTTTACCACGGGCAATAGCAGAAAATTTAGCGTTGAGCATCAAAGATTATTTCTTTTACTTTTTTAGCACGATATAATAATTATTTTAGTAAAAATGACTGACATTAAAAACACATTAATTAGAAATTTTAACCTAAATTCTAACAATTGTCACAACGACATTTTTAAAAATTTGTGTGAAGTAAACATAATTCAAATTAAACTTGCAACATTGTTAAAAGGCCCTCTTCGGCATAATTTTAAACTAGTATAATGATTATGTTGATGCCTAATATTTTGTCTGAAATTTAATGTTTTTGCATTCAAAAGTGCTTGCTTCTAGCCGAGACGCAAACCCAAAATCGTATATTTTTGTAAATATGGTAAATATTTTCGACACTTTCGATCTAGATACCCATTTTTATTAGCTGATTGACCGAATTGCAACACTGCTGCCCCTTAATTTGAATTCCCTATAGCTGGTTGTCTACAAAGTCGGTTTATATAAGGTCGCGACATTCGGCCATATTGCTTTGACGTGTTATGACGTCACATCTCCCATTTTTCGGCCATGTTGTTCAGGGCCGGAGATATACAGTTTATTGTATTATTAGAACAACCGTTTACACAACAGTTTTTAATTAATAATAAGTTGTAAATTCTTTTACTTTAAATAAAAACATTAGGAATTACATCTTTCAACAAATATCACTTCCAAAACAATGCAAAATGAAATGCGCAAATTCTACACGCCACTGGATTGATCATCAGCTTTGATTTTACCCAGTCTTGCCAACTTTTCTCCGGGGAGTGCCCTTCCTTGCGTCCCCGACCTCGAGCCGCCTAAAAGTTGAGGATATGTCGCAACCTTATAAATATAAACTAACCTTGGTTGTCTTTTACTTTATGTTGCTAAGGCCTAAAGACTAGGCCAAAACAGAAGATCTAAAACTAATAAATCTACAGCTTAATAGATGGAGTCACTCACCGGTACGGCAATTATGGGTAAATTGCTGATCATCGCGGGAAGAATGAGCCGTTAGTACAATTCTAACATCTAGAAGGCGATGCTAAATATTTTTTAAATTTCAAACTTAAATAATAGGTAATTTTTAATTATTTTATTTTTATTCAATTTTATCTTGACAACGGTGGCAGACTTGCCACCGAAACGTCGATTTTTAGTTCTTCTGTTGCTAATTCTATTTTTATTTTTTTTTTTGTTTTTTGGAGGGTTTTAATCACCACCTTTTGGATGTTTTGGTTCTGGTTAGTGGTTTTGATTTATTTTTTTGGCGTGTACCCAAAACACTATAAGTCTCTTGTAACGACGAGACAAAACATCTTTTTTCTACAGCATAACTAGACACTAGGGTGTTCCATTTAATTTTTTTTCTTCCTGGACACAGGAAAATTTTGTTTTTCGAGTCTAAAAAAGTCCTGAATGTTTGAGTCCCTAATCTTAATTTTAAGTACCTCCTGTTTAAGTATTTCCATTAAAAATCATGTATTTTTATTACATTTTTTTTTATTTCTATAGCTTGGCCAGGTGTTGAGATACAGTGTTTATCACCATAATTTTTACATAGTATTCGCCGTTTTGGAGAAGGCTTTGATTGTAGTGGCTGCAAAAGTAATTTTTTACCTTTATTACATATTTTTTATTCAATGAAAATCAACTTAAAAACCGCGAATAGTCTGTAAAAAATAGGTGATAAACACTATAGCTTAAAAACTGGCCAAGATATAGGAATTTAAAGAAAAAATGATTAAAAATACATGCTGTTTAAATGAGAAAACTTTAAAATTAAAAAGAAAGTACTTAAAATTAAAATAAAAGGCTTTCAGGATTTTTTTCCACTTAAAAAACAAAATTTTCATGTGTCCAGCAAAGAAAAATAATGTCTTAAATGAAATAACCTACTAGACACTTACTTTGTGGGACGATCCTCCCGAACATATTTTAGAAATTTCCTCCAAACTTCTATTATTAAAAAATGAGTCGAGTGTTAACCAAGATTTTCCCGACGATCCGCTAGACGCAGCTGATAAGATTCTCGAGTGGGGAAGAAGAAAAGCGTCGTTAAAACCGGACCGAGATAGGGAATTTGTTTTTTCTTGGGTGCTGGATGTGGAAAGTAATATTTCTGGAATGGGATTGTCTTTCTGTACGGGGGATTTTTTAACCGCTTGTAAACCTGAAAAGTTTAAAGAGAAAAGTTAAAAATTAATCATAAAAACAAAAAAAAAAGGAAAATAACATTTTAATTTATTTCCATTATTGAAAAATTATAGTGTCCTGCGCAACCGTAGACATGTGGACCCCACTCAGTTTTGGATTCGTTAGTCCCCCTGGGTGGGGACGAGGTCTTAAGTTGTCGCGCATAGGACCGTGGTTCGGAACCCACGTTAGGCTGTAGGTCCCGTCGGGCTGACATCACCCAGACGTAAAAAGACAGGGCGTATAATAAGCCTTGAAAATGGTTGCTCTGAGCGATTCTTACAAAGTACACCTTCTGGTAAAGAAAGCATAGAAGAGTTTACTGGTTTAGTTAGATAATACATACAGGGAAGCACAAAATAGTTACAATGTCTTAGAGGAATAAAATAATTAATATAGTTATATTAAACCCCTAGAACCAAGTTTCATTACATTTTTAAAAACATATCAAAAATTAACGAAATAAATTTAAAATATTTATTCACTTTGACACCCTGTATTTTCCTTAATCAACTTTTGAATATAGGAATGTTTGGTCAAATCTTACTATTTTGGCATAAGAAATCGGTGGTTTATCTGTGTGTGTGTAATCGGACCAAAATAATGTTTCAGTTATAACTCCTGGCATTACTGCCAGTTCCGGATTAATCTATAAGCAAATTAAGCATTTGCTTAGGGCACCAAGTTGTGGGGGATACCACAAAGGGGGCACTCAACATAAAGATTAGAAAAAAATCCGGCACAGATTACTGCTATTAAAAAACTTTGAATGTAGCATCATAAATAAAAAAACTTAAAGTGTACGGGTTTTATGCAAAACTTACCATTTTCTATATCATCACAGCTAAAATTATCAAGATTAAATGCAAAATTTCCCTGAATTTCCTTTCCATCAGATTTCTTTCTTACAAACGAATTTTGAATATTAAATATTCCAATTGACTCTCTTCCCAAGTCCATTGCGCTGATATTTAAAACGCCTAAGGATTCTCTGGGACTTACATCTGAAGTTTCTCTAAAGCTCAAGTTGAACAGATCAGATGTAAGAGAGTCTCTGGTCAGGGCTGTATTTGGTAAAATACCTAAATTAATTGTAAACAAATGTTAATAGAAATAATGTTTTAAGTATTAAAATAGGTGACTAATATTATTCCTGTTAATAGTTTTTACTTTATTTTACTATTGTACTACATTATAAAAAAATCTTTTTACCTTAAATACAAAGTCTACAAGAAATATAAAATTTGGTAATGGTTTAATTAAGGCACTGGTTACACGACCGCCGGCGGTTTTGCTCAATTATAAGAAGAAAACCGCCGTCCGACGGTTTTTGAAATCTACGTATATAAAAACCGTCAAAAATTTAATTTATTACCGGCGGTTTTTACTTATTTTATCGATAGAAACCGCCGTCTGGCGGTTTTGCTTATAAAAACTGCCGAAAAATAGTTAAAGTTAATCCAACCTTAATAATTATTTATTTTGGGTGCCATAAGCGTTAGGTTTTTGTGGTTTTATTGTTTAATTTTATAGTTTAGTTAATAGCACCCTTTGGAAAACAAATTGAAGTAGTATAGCGGGATGGGGACAGGCAAATAAAACCACTATTGTATTTACCCTAACGTTTCGTGGCTGAGTTGCCACTTTATCAAGGGCCTATAATTAAAAATGGCACATTACAAAACTATTTCGTCATATGGACCCAATAATTTACAACACAAAAAAACTTTAAAAAATATTGTCAGGCAGAAAAGTTTCTCAAGAATTCTTGACAATATTCTAAAGTATATACTGAGAATATATTTGGAATATAATAAATATATTTTAATTTGTTATACTATTGGTAATTTGTAGAAACCTGCGGCAACCCGATTTTAACGAAATTTGATATACGGGGTTTTATGAGGCGCTGATCACGAATCTGAAAGATTTTTAGCGGAAACGTTTCGTTCTCGAGATATTCATCATCAAAGTTCAAATTTAAACTAAGCTTATTTTCACTATATTCCCCTTCTTTTGCACATAATTCTTGATTTAAAGCTAAAGTGTCATATTTGATTTTTACCTTTTAAAATTCCGTTATTCTACGTTTTTACATAATTTTTGCTTGCGTGGGCTTTATGGCATGCAGAAATAATGTTAAATACGTAAAAACGGGGTTTCAAAAGGTGAAAATCACATATTCTGTGCCACTTTCGCTTTAAATCATGAATTGTGTGCAAAAAGAAGGGGGAATATTGTAAAAATAGGATTAGTTTAAAATTCTGAGTCTGATGATGAATATCTTAAGAACGAAACGTTTCCGCCAAAAAATTCTGATTAGATTCGTGATCAGCGCCTCATAAAACCCCGTATACCAAATTTCGTCAAAATCGGAGTTGCCGCAGGTTTCTAGAAAATTACCCTTAATATTATTACTATATGAAAAAGCTTTGCACTTGACCAAGCAGTTTTTTTAACTTTTAGTGCATAGTGGTTTTTATTTAATGTCATAGTTCAAGGCAAAACAGTTTAGAAAAAAATAGCTTACTGTTTTTTTTCTTTTAGTTCCATTATTCATTTTTTCCTTTGCTTTAGCAAGCCATCTTTTAATTTTTTGTACGATCTTGTCCTCGCAAGAATTTTCTGTTTTCTTGTTATATTAATTTAGCCACAATAATGTTCAATTTTGTTAGAACTTGATGCTTAAATTCTAAAAACATATATAAAAATCCAGATAAGTTTTACTTTTTATTTTATAATACTTATAATTACCTTATGTCTTATATAGTTGGTTAATTGTCTTTTGCTTCATGTATAACTATACTCTGGAAATCTAGTAAAACAAGTATACTTAAAAAGATGTATATTGTATATTGGAACCTATGTGACGCCACGCCACGCCACGCCGCGCCAGGTGCATCCCAACGCCTGAATGGTTAAGAGGATAGGTTGTTGTGATTGGGCTATGATTGGTCGTAGGTTTCGGCGGGAACTTTAAGAATTAAAAAACAGAAATTTGGACGGAGAGATGTCATAACCATTACCGTTAATGCGTAACCAATATGCGGCGAAAAAATTATATATAGGATGAATATTTCTTTTATTTATAAAACAACGATTTTTTTAGGTCATATCGCATATACCTGGAATGTACAACGATTATTCCTTTACAGATATGCGGAAAATAACTTAGACGCATAAGCGAATATATACTTATATAATGCTAGGAATATTAGTCAGGGAATATGAGTTGGCGCATATTCGGGGCATCTGCTTGGGATATGAATATTCTTTAGTTGCTATGTGGGAATGCGGCTTTCATATACGCACATATAAAAACCGCCGGAGGGTGGTTTTCTTCCTATAATTGAGCAACCGCCGGCGGTGTTTAGCCAGTGCCTTTATTAAACCATCATCAAATTTTATATTTCTTGTAGACTTTGTATTTAAGGATTTAACAAAAATAATTTTCGTGTCACTTAATTAAAAATGGTTATTAATTAAAAATTAGTAATAATATTAAATTTGGAAGACTCAGAAACTGAAATTTAAATATTTAAAAGGTCGCAGAAAAATATAGTATGCAACACATGCATAAAGTATTACTTTATGCACTTGTAACATAAATGACTATTAAAGAGTTGAAAGTTAAAAAAGAAAACTAAAAATTATTCTTGTGACAAAATAAAACTTAAAATAGGATAGGATTTTTTTCAAATAAGTTTCTATAACAAATCTGTATTTTAAATTCATCTTTCTTCTTTTTCAGTACATCATATACCATTCATTAAAAAATAAAATTAAACTTTATCCGATGTATTTAAATCTGCAGAATGTGGTGGGCATTCCATTGACAATTAAATTCACACATTCGCATTTTTGTCATGTAACGTAATTTCCTCCATGTTTATGTTCCCTTTTACTTAAACACTTTTTTAAATTGGAAATGTGTTTTCTAGAAATTGTATATTAAAATTTTTAATATCTCTTATAGTTTTATTTATTTAATAAGTTTTTATATCTGTAAAGATAATTTATTATTTTATGTGTATTTTGAATGACTGGTCTGCTAAAACACTATTTATTTTATTTATGATCCAGGTTGGTCACAAAAACATAAAAAATTTAGGAAAATCTTATATTTCTTATATTTTTTTTATTTACTTGGCTTAAAACAAATAATTTTTGGGTCTGTAGTCCATTATAATTTTTTTCAAAATCTTCTAAACTCCTGTATAGATTAGGCGAAAAAATAAAATAAACCAAAATATCACCCAAATATTATGGGCTCCTTTACATATTTAACTATTCTACCCAGGGCCCCCTACCATGTGTGCAATGTACACGGGCGCCATCCTTTAGGGGCGCCAAACCCAGGGTCAAAAGTGTAAAAAAATGCACAAAAAAGTTGTAAAAAACAAAAATTAATTAAAAAACAGTGAAGAATTTAAGTAAAATTACGTATAAATACACACGAAATTTTATTACTATATCATCCAGTTTCTGCCGATGTTCTATTTGCGAGAACATGTCAGAAGTCAGTCGGTAGTGTCTTGATTTTTCCTGTCCAAACTTGAATAATGCCTGGAGCGCCATAAAAGCTGCGTTTTTAAATCGGTTAGTTCACTGGACCGTGCAACAAAAACAAAACGTATTAATAAGTAATCCTATTAATTTTTACATTTTAAGTTATTTTTATTTTTCAAGTGTTGTGTTGCATATATTGTTTACTACATTTTTTTCTTAATAGATTAAGTCCTGAATACCTGCTGACTGCAATTATTTCAACAGGTTGTTTTTTATAAAATGGTGTTTTTAAACAAATGCGAAAAATTTTGATGGGTGATTTCTTGTTTATAATAAAGTTATTATAAACATAAGGTCAAAAGTCAACCATTAGGAAGATACCGTGGTATAAATATGGCAAAAAATAACGTTTTTATTTTTACCACAAAAACGAAAAGCGCTAGAATAATTAATAGAAAAATTTTACGAAAATATTGCTTTTGTAAAAATACACTTTTATTTATTTTTGCACTTTTTAGCATTAATAGAAGTGGTGGAAATAGACTACCCCTACCGTTCTTGCTAACCAAATTTAAAGAGACACTTCACATAATACTAGACACTTATGCAATATCCTCAAAAATTACAAATTTGGATAGATTTGTTTGTTTGCAAACTTTTTTAATCCCGTATTTTTTTCAATAAATTTACAAATTTCAAATAAAAAATTAAATACAAATCATCAGGTGCCAAAAAGGAAAAATTTATTTTATTCGCACATAGTTGGAATAGGAAAAAGGTAGCTTCAGGCTGCTATGCGGTCAAAGTTACTATAAATGAGCTAGGTCCCTCGGTAGGTAGAACAGTATACTACTCGCTCATCGAATCACACCTTAGATATGGAATCTGTTTCTGGGGAATGTCCGCCAATTACCTTATAAATAGTTTGTTTGTTTTGCAGAAGCGAGCAGTTAGATATTTGTGTAGGGCAGGACCTAGGGATCCTTGCAGGCCTCTATTCATAAGTCAAAAAATTTTAACTCTTTACAGTTTATTTATTTTGGAGACTGTTACCCTTATTTATAAATACCGCCATAGTTTGGTTTCCCGCAACGTGTCCTGCACAACTCGCCAGAGTCTTGATTTACCCCTGCCCATACCTACCACGACATTGACAAAAAGTCTGTTATCTATGAAAGTATCAAAATGTACAACCATTTACCTAAGGAGACAAGAGCTTCTCCTTCACTTCGGCTTTTTAAACACAGGATTAGGAGTATATTGGTTGGTAAGGCTTATTATAGTCTGGACGAGTTTTATAATGATGTTTTGTGACATCTTTTGTTTATTTTATTTACTTTGTATTTTTGAAATGCTGTGATATTATGATATTTTAACTATTTTAAAGTAAGTAATTTTGTATGTGTTATTTTAATGTGTTTATTTAAATTTTGGTTTTCTGTAATATTTAATTTATGTTGAATTTCATGTTTATATTTGATTTATGTTAAATACATTTTTTCAGCTTTGTCAACGAGAACTTGTTCTTTAGACATAATAAAGGCATATTTTGACTTTGACTTTTGACTTATTAAAAATTCTATTTTTCTGCTGTCACCCATTATGGCATTTGTAATATATTTTTACTTGAAATTACTTGATACTTTAAATACAATTTTTGTTTTTAAGCAACAACATAAAGAGATTTTTTCTAATTTTTTTTTGCGATATCTCCTTAACGCTTGAGTTTCGACCTCATATTTATAAAGCAAACTACCATTTATTTTGAACAAGAAATCACCACCTAAAAATGTTATATACATGTACATACCGTATATACATGTAGATATTCGGCAATATTTATGTTATTTCTTCCCAAAGTTTCTTCACTTTTTAACTAAAAATATTTATTTATTTATTTATTTAATTTGAACATTTAGCAACATCGGCAACTTTACGCATCTGAGTTCTATTTGAGAGGATTTTTTAAATAAAATTCAACGTGCCTTAAGTCACAGTCAGGTTAGTTCTTGTTAGTCAAGTTATTTTTTTTTAAATTGCTAGTTTGAGGTTATAAAACATACATTTAAATTTTCTATTCTATTCTATTCTATTGTTTTTCTTGGTTTTGGTCCCTTCAGGTCCAATCCACCAGCTCTCCCCCTTCCGACGTCGTCGGAAAATCTGGGTAATCGAGCTCATAGCTCCTAGAAATTCCAAAAAAGAAAACAAAAACAGTTCTACAATCGACGCAATGCAGAACTAACCAAGAAAACCCTATTCGGCACTTTTACCTTAATTTTGGTAATTTTCTAGAAACCTGTGGCAACTCCGATTTTAACAAAATTTGGTATACCGGGGTTTTTTGGTGCGCTTTCGTTCTCAAGATATTCACTCATCAAAGTTCAAATTTGAACTAAGCTTTATTCATTATATTCCCCCTTCTTTTGCACACAATTCTTGATTTAAAGCTAAAGTGTCACACATATTGGTTTTCAACTTTTAAAACCCCGTTTTTCTACATTTTTACATTATTTTTGCATTAAATTGTGTTGCTTTCAAGTCAAAGTATAGCTATGCAATAATGCAAAATAATGTAAAATACGTAAAAACGGGGTTTTTAAAAGGTGAAAATCAAATATTGTGTGCCACTTTTTCTTTTAAATCAAGAATCAAAAAGAAGGGGGAATATTGTAAAAGTGGGATCAGTTTAAATTTCATGTCTGATGGTGAGTATCTCAAGAACGAAACGTTTCCGTCAAAAAAATTCTTTCAGATTCGTGATCAGCGCCCCAAAAAACCCCTGTATACCAAATTTCGTCAAAATCGGAGTTGCCGCAGGTTTCTAGAAAATTACCTTAATTTTCTGCATTAAAAATCCTATAAAAGCAAAATAATGCTAATCTTAAGTAGAACTTACCCAAAGATTCACGGGCTAGAAAATCACTAGAATTTAAAATCTAATGGTGCTAATGAAGGTCTACTTGTGTCTAAAAAAATAAAACAACATTTTTAAAGATCACTGATCAACTTTACCTACATTTTTTCTAAATAAAAACCCTTATATTACCTTTAAAAGACTTATATGGAGAAAACGGAGAGTTTTCAAACTCCAAACCGAGCTCAAACTATTGGTAACCTTTAATAAATCATCAAAAGGGTTGCTTCCTGGGCTTTGGTTGCTAGATATATCTTTGCTTGAACCTTCATGGGGGCTTCGAAACTCTAATACATTTGTTGGACTTGCCATGGCAATAAGAAAATTCTAAAGTTGAAAAAAACATTAATTTGATAAGATTAAAATCCTAAAATAATAATTGACAACCTTTACATGAATATCATAAATATATTTCTTGCAACCTTAATAAATTTAACTATAGTCCCTTAATTTTTGCAAATAAAAAGCAGGTAGAAATATTAAATTTCAAAAGTGAATAAATACCTATTGGCTAGAGGTCACATCACAACTCAAATCTGTTCAGGTAGAATAAAGTAATAAATCAAATTTTGGTAATTTTAATTGTGCTCAAAACGAAAATGTGTTAGAATTATATAGTTTTTATAAGAAAGTAATAAACAAGAGCAAAAAATGAAATAAAAAAATAGGTTTAATGTTGTTTATAACTGGAAAATCAATTAAAAGCATGTAAGCTAAGCACATCAATCGTAAATACATACCAAACTGGTTACTCCTATAATTTATTTATTTTACTTAAAATTAAAACCTATTTTATAGTGAGCATAACTTTCACAACTTAGAAAAAATAAAAAATCTGACACTGACATTTTTTTTTAAATTTAAATCCCCGTTTACAACGGCTCAAACCACAAACTACAAATGTGCATTTTGCCTACGGAAAATAAAAAGTAGTTTTAGTACACCCAAGGTGGGTCTTGCATTAATTAGTGTATTCCTTTTACCTTGTAGAACCGTTCTGAACCGTTCTCTGAACTGTCAATAGTGTCAAGAACGGTTCTACAACATGAAAAAAATGTCAAAAAATTGTAAAAGGAACACTTATGGTGTCGTTCTGGGTGGTTCTGGAGCATAAAAGGAATACACCAATTTAGTGTATTCCTTTACCTTGTAGAACCGTTCTGAACCGTTCTCTGAACTGTCAATAATGTCAAGACACGGTTCTATAACATGAAAAAATGTCAAAAAATTGTAAAAAGGAACACTCATGGTGTCGTTTAGGGCGGTTCTGGAGCATAAAGGAATACAGCAATTGCTGTATTCCTTTTATACTCCAGAACCGCCCAGAACGAACCACAAGTGTTCCTTTTACAATTTTTTGACTTCTTTTTCATGTGTAGAACCGTTCTTGACACTATTGACAGTTCAGAGAATGGTTCAGAACGGTTCTACACAGGTAAAAGGAATACGCTAAATAGCAACACTGTTGCTTAAAGCAGATACCTACTAGAGGTCATTTTTCCGTATAAACAGCTTGCCTGAAAGAGAATAGTACCAACAGTATTTGCTGTATTCCTTTTATGCTCCAGAACCGCCCAGAACAACACCATAAGTGTTCCTTTACAATTTTTTGACATTTTTTCATGTTGTAGAACCGTTCTTGACACTATTGACAGTTCAGAGAACGGTTCAGAACGGTTCTACAAGGTAAAAGGAATACACTAATTTGTGCATCACTCCGCAAACGAGACAAAAAAATAGTACTGGTACCTATTTCTCTCACGCAATCTATTCGGATAGCAAAGCTGCTTCTAGTAGGAATATGCTTAAAAGTTGCGTAAATAGTCCAACTAAATTAATCAGCTGATTGACGTTTCCCTTTTCGGTGAGTCTGGGTCGGTGGTTTGTTTGAAAAACGTTCAAGTGGTCGAGTGGTACTCCAGTTAAATTTTATCATTATTCGTGACTAAAAATAAATTTATACGTGTAGGTATAGCAAAAATGAAACTTCTTGTTCTTAATTTTGCTCTTGCATTGCTAATTGGGAATTTTGTCAATGCAGAACAAGACAAGAAAATTGTTAGAGCGAGAATTGATGTAAGTATATAAATAATGTGGCATTAAGGCCTATTTACCTATAAAAAAATTAATTTGTATAGGTATTCTAAAGATGAGAGCCCTTACAAATTTCCCCTTTTCTAAAATTAGAGACAGTCATAAAATTAAGCTATTCATGACAAGGACCTTATTTTTATTTTCCTCACTAAGAGTGTACTTTCAGTTCCATAAGGTCAAACCACTATGTGTGATTTAAAAAAATGGCTTTAAGAATCGCCCTAAAGAGTCAAAAACACTTTTACAATATTTTTAGATGGCAGAGTGAGTCCTCTGTGACCTGCAGGGGTTAAAAATGCAGTTTTTGCACATTTTTAGCTCTGATTTTCTGAAAAACCTTAGTAGTTTCAAGTATCGTGTAGTGCATAATAAGCATAAATGGATGTTCTAGTAAATCTTAAGGCTTAGGCCAAAGAGACAGGGTATGGTTGGCCATTAAATAAATGAAGGTACAAAGACCCGAAAAATTTCTTAACCACAAAATATATAAAACAAGTTTTATTTCAGAGTTGTCCAGGATGCTCACTAAAACGCCTAAGTGAAGTCCGTGCATTCATCTATGACGACGTCCCAAAATATGAAAATGTGGAATGGAAAAAGATTCCTGGGGCTCCTCCAGAACTTGTTTTTTTAAATGAAGCTGATGAGGAAATTGAGAGACACAGGTTGCAGAATTTAAACAGGCAGGCATGTAATGAATTGTTACAGGTCAGAGGGTTCAAATTGAAGGAAGACAGCAAAGAGAAAGAGAAGGAACTGTGAAAGTAAACATATGTAAAAATATAAATTTTTTGTTTATTTTATTAAATAATGTATGTTTTCCAAATTAATTAGAAGCGTTTTATTCAGTTTATAATGTAGGTTACCCATACAATGTATTAGTAATTTTCCCTTCTAAACAAAAAACTTGCAATATTGGCTGTTTTCTCCACAAATTTAATATACAAATCTAAATGGAAACAAAAAGCTAGGTTTGTTAATTTCCTTTCATATATTTTTGAAAATGTGCACATTGGTTTTGGAATTATCTTGAAAGAAGCATATATCTGGGTTTTATATTCACATAATTTAAATTTTTAATCAAAGATGTTCCTTGCCTTGAAAATACAGTTTCTAAAAGCATTTATATGTCAGAAAGTTCAGAAGAGGAATGAAGCCTAGTTATACAGTGTGGTCCATTAAGTGTGCAACGAATGGGAAACTTCTTTATTTGGAATTTTGTTCAGAGAATTTTATTCTCTATAAAAATTAAGTCTTAACATATTGAAAGTGCTTAGAAACACCTTATTTTAAGGAATTAAGAAAGTGATAAAAAGAAAAGTTATTTGGAATCAAAAGTTATGTCTAAATACAGTCATGGTCTCCTCCTGTTTAATTTTTATTTTTTTAATTTTTAAATTTTGGATTAGTTCTACACTTTTATAAAAATTTGAAATAAAAGTTTTTGTATGGTCAATAAGGAATTTTTAACATGCACATTATTCTTTATAGTATATTTGATTTATTATGATGCATATTTATGAAATTCTAGGGTCCTAAATATCCTTGCAACAAATTTGAAGTGCAGTAAGATAAAAAAATAAAATTCCATAAAATTTTACAAATTTACTTCAATTTGATTAAAATTAGGTTCTTTGTAACTGCTTTAACGTAATATTGAATCAAAATAAGAAACATTTGTATCATACATGGTAAATACAAAATTTTCCAATAATAGCTTTTCTATTTAATATTTTTTTTTGTAATTTTAGAAATATGGGTACTTTACTCCTATGACAAATTGTGTAAAAAAAATCCATTTGTTGCACACTTAGTAGACCACACTGTAAACTCGGTATTTTGTAGAAGTGTTATTCACTATAACTTTTTGCTTTAAACAATATTGAAAATAAATTTAATGGGTAGGTATAAGTAAAATAAAAACAAAAACTGCAATTTTCTTTTTATAGACAAAATATTATTTCAAAACAGGCACTTTGAATTTAATAATTTTGTTTTTTTATGTATCCAAAGAATACAAGATGAAAGTATACCAATTTAATAAATGTTTGTCATATTTTTTAATATAATCTTCAATACTAAACTATAATGTGTTTATACTAATTTATAATAATATTTTTGTATTGACTATATAATATCTGTTTTGGCCATTTTATATCAAATTTCCTGGTCAAAAAAACAAGACACCTTGAGGGAAATCTCGGCGACGGCATTCTATTGTCTCGGGGATTTGAAGCAGATAAGAACCAGTTTACCGTCTCGGCGAGACGAGGATGATGTCGTCTTAGCGACGCGACGTCCCACGAGTTAATTTATTTTTGATGGTGTTATAATACTAAAAATTGGGAAATTTCTTTAAAAAAATTACTTATATTATACTATCAACTTTAAAAAATATATCCACTTTTCTAAAAATTTTTGATAAAAGACTTCGTCATAGTTGATATTGCGTTATTCCCAATTAACAACTTTGAAAACAACTTTACATCCTAGACACAATAATCAGAATCAGCAAAATACACTGATACTAGTTTCCTGTACCCTTGTGCTAATTTGCCACCCACCTAATTTATATAAAATAATATAGTTCGGTTCCTTATTTTTAAAAGATAAAATAAACCGTATTACCTAAGGATTCCCAAATAATACACAGTGTGACCTCCAAATACGAGTACAGTTCTAACTAGTGCTAACTTGTGTATAATTTTGTTGTGTAACATAACTTGTTCCTCAAGGAACACTAATGGTTAGTTCTGGTTCTGTGGCTGTTCGACCAATAGAATTCATTTAAAAACTTACCACTCAATTTATCTGCAAAAGAGACAAATTTGAGAAAATCGCCTAACACGTCAAGATATTTATTGAAGGGAACGTTCTTACAAAAAAAAATGAACTGCATCCCTTTAACCCCTTAACCACCAGGGCCAAACCCCCAAAATTCTTAAATAGAAAGGAGGGTCGAGTGATATCAATATCTTTACCTACTACAAAATGGCGGTACTTTAAATATTACCTGATTTATATGACCATATTTTCGAAACTAATAAAGCTAGATATAGGTACTTAATGTGGTATTTTCTTAAAGCTCTGCTTTATTAAAAATATACACTTTTTATTTTACCCTGTATATTATCACCAGTATCACAATTAAAAAGATCCTAAAAAGAACTTTTAGAATATACCACATTAAGTATATCTAGCTTTGTTAGTGTCGAAAATATGGCCACCCAAATCAAGTTTTCAGGTAATATTTAAAGTAAAGCTCATTGCCTCTCCGGTGGGGTCAACAGTGTCGATCACCGGAGTTAAGCACTGTGAAACGCGGCTATAACTTGGATGGCTGACCGCCGGCGAGCAGCGCAACACGGTGTTCTGCTCGGGGGTCAGCGGACGGACCGAGCAGCAACTATCGCAAGTTATGGAATGAATGGCGTGTAAATGGGAAGGAGTAGGGTCAACGCACAATAAGCCTCTAGGCTGCAGCGCACTACGTAGGTGGGCGGTGGTCGGACTTAGGTGGGAAGACCCAAAAGGTCGAAAAAAAATAATATAATCATTGTAAAAAAGCATCAATATACTTTTTTTTAAAAGTTGTCTTATACTTTACTTTTCAATCCTTAAATATATGGTTAAATTTTTTTATTGAAATATTTATTTAGTTTAAATAATTGTTAATACTTTTCATTGCAAAAATGCTTTTTTAAATAATATAATATATCAAAATTTTACAAGATGTTCCCAAATTCAAGAGTGATTATTGGGATGTCAAACACCGTATGAGAATATGGTATGAGATACAAATAAGGGCAAAGTTTAGGAGCTCTTTAATGTTTTGTTTCCGAAAAGTTTTTAACATGACTAAAAAAATAGTGTTTTGTTTTTTTATTTTGTTAGAAGGTTATTTAATACACCAAATTTTTAATTTTGATTTTTTACAGATATTTCTAAAAGTTTTAGAAATTTCGAAAACACTTATTTTAGTAAGAACTGTTATACTGCATATAAACCTTATTTAAATAAGTATTTATTATTTTTGTAACATAATTGCTAATTAAAACTTATAAAACCTTAAAAGAGAAAGGTCCCGCAATGCTTCTTTTATGGTCTAAAAATATGCAATTAAGTGATTTTTTTCTCTTAAACTAAACAAGAAAAGGAAAAAAATGAGATGACATAAAAGCAATATTTTTATTTGCTTAATCTAAAGATCGCACAAAAATTTTACACACATTTACACAGTCAGTGGCATACCGTTTTTTTATTAAAAATATTCCTTTAGTTGCGTCTCGAGACGCCACTGGACTTATTAAATGTCAATAAGTTAGTGATAAATGACCTCCTTAATGCTATTAATAATATTGCCAAAATTAAACAAAATTGGATAAAGAATAGTTATGATATCTAAAGAAATAGATTTTTTGAAATATTTTTACCCTGTATCTCAAAAGTTAAGAGGTTTAGGACATATATGTTCATATGAACTTTTCTTCCTAAAGTAAGCTAAGAAATCATACCCTATATGTATATATATATCCATATATGGTCCGCTTTTTTAAGCCATAATAAATAATTTGAAAGCTGGCGGGATTTGCCGCTTATATAGTTTGTGACAGGAAGTAGAGATGCTTTTGCTAGACTGAAATTGTTGATAAATAATTTTGCAACAATCTGTCCTATTTATTTTTCAACCAGTTGTCTGCTGAAACAGTGCCAAAATGGGGGTGATAAGCTTTTGCGCCCTTATAGTTCTGTTCTTTGTCATTTTTTTGCATAATACTAGGTAAGATTTATATTTCACATATACTCATAACTTTATTCTTTCTTTTTTTTCCTTATATCTTTCAAATAATTCATATTACCGTAATTATATTAAATAAATTACTTTATTTTTTATTAACGTATTTTTATTAAAAGAAATGATTACAGTTAAATAAGATTTCAATGTATTTTTATACTAAATATTTTTTATTGATCATCCAATCTTTTCTCGTCTAAAAAAGAAATATAATAATTTTTAAGTAATAACATAATTTATTTAATTATACATATACATATATTTCAATTTACCAATATGTGTTTTTGACTCCTTGCCCTTGGCATTTCTGGTATTTATTCGTACGTTTTTTAACTGGTTAATTTAAACGTAAAATTTTTATATAAATTAAAGTAATTCTGTTGTTAATGAATATTAACCTGAAACAGTCAGATGCTTTTAAAAGTTAAACTAAACCTTTGCCCCAGATATCTTAACTTTTGAGCTACAAGGTGGTAAAGTTTAATTAAATATATACAGTGCGTTTTCTAATTGCACTAAGAAAAATTAAGGGCTAATTTTATTAAAAAAGTTTGTATAAACATAGGTTCGGAAATGTATTTTACACTAGATGGGGTGATAAACTTTTTGAAAAACATAGGTTTTTTTAATTAATATCTTAAATAATATAATAAGCCGATTTAATAATTAAATTTGACAGTCTCATTAACTACATTAAGAGGATTAATTATCCCTAGCTTAATAAATGTATTAAGTCCAGTAGCGCCTCGAGTGGGGCATGCACAAGTATTTCCATCCAAAAAATGTTCCACTGATCTTTGTGCAATTTTTATATTTTCTTTAAATTAATCAAATAAAATACATCTTTTTTTTCTTAATATTCTTAAGTATAATGCCTAGTTTTTAAAAAACAAAAATTAAATCCGCTAAATTGCATATTCAAGACCGTATACAAGAAACATTGGAGCATTTTTTTTTAATTAGGTGTTATAATTGTTTATTAGCAATTATTGTGTAAAAACAACAAATACGTAATTAAATATTGTTTATATCTACTACAACAAGTTTTACTAAAATAAGTGTTTTAAAAGGTTTTGAAAGGTTTCATACCCTGTATCTTAAGAACAAAAAAATTTCGGACCCATTTTTATATAAAGGCTTTTTCATTAAAATAAATTATAAATAAGTCCTTCATTTTTTACCGCAATTAGAAAAGTGATGCACAACATTTTTTTGTGATTGCGTTGGAGAGGGATGCCTTAAAGTAAAAGGGAATTATGTAAATAACGTTTGATTTGAGAAAAAGCGGTAACGAACCATCTTTCTGTCTAAAAATACTTAGTTTAAATCCTGCTTGAACTAAATAATAGGAAATAAAAAATATTGTGCATCAGTAAGTGTCTCTTAATGCACTAAATTTTAAATGTTTGGTATCACGGATAATATAAAAAAGATCCAAAAAGTGAGGCAGTTAAGGACAAACATAATATGTTTATTCTACTTTTCTTTTTAATGGCACTTAAGGAATCAGCATCCTATTTTAAAACAGTCTGTATATATAAAATGTTTATTTTTAGTGGTCAGGGTACATTCCACAATTTCTAAAAAGCAAATATGTTGGACTGGATTCCTCACCCGGACAAGGCGGGTAAGTCTCTAAATTAAATTTGTTTGCATTATTATGTAACGTAAACATTTTAAAAGTGAATTGCATTAATTAATTTTACTTAGGTGCCCCTGAAAGCATTTCAAAAAGTTATTTTTTTCAGATTTTTTTATAATGTTCTCAATATTTTTTTCTTTGACAAAATTTTTGTAGACCTTGTTAATTGTTTTTCTTATTAAACTGTCAAACCATGAGGTAAAAAGAGCTTATACATCTATGTGCGAATTTAACAATAATCATATTTAATTACTTAACCAATTTTGATTGTTTTGAACATGTTTTGAATGCATTATTCATCCATTGTTCTTATCAAACAGTAACACCTTTTATTAGTGGGATGAAACAAACATTGACAGTTTCCTTTTGATATATCGATTTGCGTTGTAATTATGGTTATTTTAATAAATGATAAAAAGAAATATTTTTAGAACATTTGAGATAAATTAATTATAGAACCAAAATATATTTATCCATATCACTATGCTCTGTTCACTATAAATTAACTTAAACACCTGAACAAAAATGTATTTCATTGCTTTAAAAAGTCAGTAACCTTAGTTACCACAATAAAAAATGTATTTTATTGATTTAAAATTAAAGTAACCGGAGTTACCTACTAGGTATTCATTATCAATTTATAGTGGCCGAAGTATAATTCTAATATTTTAAAAATTAAACAAAAAATAAAACATTTCCGGATAATATACATATTCACGTCGTTCTAGCTCGAAACGTTCAAATTGACTTTCAGTGTGTTGAACACTAGCCGGTGGAGATTAGACAAAGAATGCCTGCATGTAAGCATTCCGGGTATCATTTTTCCGATGCCTATATGGTTTGCGCTACATGGAGCGATAATCGCATAGAAATTGTTAAATCATATCTGACATTGCGTTCTGTATTAGGTTAGCGCACGTAAAAGAAGCGATTATGAACAAGCGGATAGCTGTAGCCCCATGTGTATCGATTTATAGCTTTTAAAATGACCTAATCACAAATTTGGTAAAGTTTCTTGTATTTTTGTTTTGAGTCGTGGATGCTCCAAAAGAATACATTGTAAAAAGAATTGCAACATATTGTAGTGAATGTGCGATGAAGGTTTAATTAAGGAATTTAAAAATAATAACTAACCAGAACTAACCATAATCCCCCACCTATACTCTGTCTTTGGTTTTCCTTGTTTTGTTACTTGATATATTTCGAATATTTTCTACCGAAGACAGAGTATAGGTGGGGGTTCATGGTTAGTTATTTATTTATTTATTTATTTACGGAATAGCTCCATTTATAAATACAGAAATTTACAAAAATTTCTTAATACCTAAACTAAATCTAGTACATAAATAATGCTAATATAATACAAAAATACATTCTAAATTACAACCCTAACAAAAGTCACTATAAATTATCACCCTAAAAATGTAACAAGCAATATCATATTATAGAAAAAACAAGAATACAACATTAATTATCAATTACTTTAATACGCGCTTAACTTCAGTTTTAAATCTAGATTTTGAATAATGGATACTAAAATCGTTCATATTAAAGTTACGTTGTAGTCTCGTTAAAGGACAATGCATGCCATAGTTGGTAGCATGAAAAGGTATACAGAAAAGTTCCCTGCTACGTCTCGATGACGTGTATTAAAATTTAATATTGATAAGAGATATTCGCAATCTATGTCACCTACTAAAGGGAATACAAAAAGCACATATCCAAATAAAAGCGTCTTGACTGTAAGGAAGTAATATTTAAAGTACTGCGAATGTATTCATAATCAATGTGATAACCTAAAAAATGAATATTCATTTTATAGGCACAAGAACGCAAAAACCTGTTCTGTACACCCTCAATACCATCTATGTGTACCTGGTAAAATGGTGACCAGACCACACTAGCATACTCTAGACCAGATCTCACATAAGCACAAAAAGCAATTTAAATGTCTCACAGGTAAAATCTTTACTGTTTCTGGATATTAAACCAAGATTCTTATAGCCTTTCTGTGTAATGGAGTAAATATGAGTAACAAATGTTAGAGATCTGTCTATGAGTACTCCAAGGTCCTTAATTTCATTAACTCTTACCAGAACACTATTACTAATATTATAGTCAAAATGTGTATATCGATTAGTTCTATAAAAGATATACTATGGCATTTGTCTATATTTAGACCAAGGCCATTCAATTTTGACCAAAGCAATAAGCCATCGATATCATTTTGAAGCATAATACAATCATCAACTGTTTTTATTGATTTGAACAATTTTAGATCATCAGCGTACATAAGTGTTTCTGAGTGATGAATAAAGCCCACAATATCATTAATAAAAAGAAAGAACCAGAACTAGTTCTGATTAGTTAAATCTTTTTTTCCCTTCATTAAACCTGAGACCAATACCTACACACTCACTTTATTATTTTGCGGCCTTTTGTTCGACTACCACCTCCAAAAGCGAGCACGTTAACGAGATATCTGTAACGCTCACCTCACAGCATACTGCTTACCTGAATTAAATTTTCGGGTCGAACAAAACAACTCCCAGAGTGTTTGCTAACCCAATAGGAAACGCAATATCAGATATAATTTTAGCAATTTCTTTGCGATTAACGCACCATGTAGCGCAAACCATATAGAAAACAGAAAAATGCTTCCGGGTAGGATGACGCTTTGCTGTTGCTTTAGACCTTCTCCTTTCCATTCATTAGCAAAAATTCCGCTCTAAACGTTTTTAAGTGGCACGACGTGCATATTATAAAATAAAATGTTTCTTATTTTGTTTACGCAAAAATCAAGCATTAGAAGAAAGAAAATCTAAAAATCTTTGTTCAGAAGTAAATGTATCTCAAATCTTAAGATGTTGGGATATAGGTTTATTGGCAATGGCGCAACTAGCCTCTGGTTTTTTTGGGGGGCTTAAGCCCCATATTATAGAAAAAATTTTTTAACACTAGTATACTAGTCTTTAAAAGATCTGTACAAAATGCTATTACAAACTCTTTGGGCCATAATTTTCCTAAGTCAAGTCAGTCCAAGTTATTTTTTAATATAAAAATTTTTTGTACGAAACGAGGTTTTTCCAAGGTAAGGAGTTAAAAACTGTTTACGTTTTGTTTGTATAATGTACAGGGGTCACTTGTAACTTTTTTGTCTTGGTATATGGCTCTAGTAAAAAGTCTCGTATTTTTTGCACAAAATAGGTAATCTTAGTAAATATCGATATGACCAGCAGTTTTAGAGATATTTAAGATAAAATGTGTTATTCCACATTTTTTCATTGCATTTAGACCAGGTCGTATGGGCGCCAAAATAAATTATTCCCATGGAATTTTTTCCAGAATCATGTTTAGAATAAAATGCTAAATACGAGGGTCCATAATGCGAGCTCGAATTTTGTTTAGAAGTTTTTTAAACCAAAATTTTTTGGCACCTTAAATAATATTTTATTTAATTTATTGACTAATTTCTCACCGAAAACGACTTTTTACATTTTTTCAATTTTTATTTATTTAAACAATTGAAAATGAGTAAGTAGGCCCAAATTTACCATTTAAATAATGCATTAAAATTTAAAAAAAAATCACATGATGAATTTTTATATGAAATCACCGAACTTTTTGTAACAATTGTAGAGTAAGCGATTTGACAATTTTGAATTTCTAGATATTGTTTTTGATTTCTTAACAAAGTATATTTTCTTATTTTAATCCCAAAAATGTTTGCACTTCTCCTGTATGTTTTGGTGTTCATATAAACAGCACCCAGATCGGCCTGGTGTATTCTAAGGTTACCACAACTATTTTAAGGTGTCGCAGCTAAGATAGTTGTCGTGGTAACCTTGGAATAGACCAAGCCGATCTGAGTGATCCTGTATGTTATGGAGACCAAAACATACAGGAAAAGTGCAAAAATGTTTGGGGTTAAAAACAAGAAAATACACTTTACACAATACAATTGTTACAAAAGTTCGATGATTTCTTTAAAAAATCATCATGTGATTTTTTCATACTTTCATACATTATTTAAATGGTAAATTTGGGCATAATTGCTCATTTTTAAATCGTTTAAATGAATATAAGTTTATGCATAATAATTTTTTGAAAAAATGTAAAGAATCATTTTCGGTGAAAAATTATTAAAAAAATTAAATAAAATTTGATTTGATGCAATTTTTTTGTTAGTGACTGTCAAAACAATTGCTGTTTAAAAAATCTGACCAAAATTCACTAAACATGATTATGCAAAAAAACGAAGGACTGCAGATGGCTTCCTCCACATTTATGTTCCCCACCCTGGAAAGCCCCCAATACCTAATTTTATGGAAAAGTTTCTTATAATAAAAAAGATATTTGAAAATAAATAAAATCAACGAAAACTTTAAAAACGTGTATCTTGCAAACGATACACTTTTCGACTATGGTAAATTAGGTTAGATCGGCCTAAGGAATGTGCGGTTGTATTTTAAATGCTCAATCATTTTGGGGGCTAAGCCCCTAGCTCCTCCCCCTTATTGCGCCCCTGTTTATTTGACTGAGCTAAAAAAAAACGACAATTTTTTAAACTTATGAAAAATATTGTTCAAGGTGACAAAAATATATTATAAAGGTTTAAGCCCTTGATATTATTATTAAGAGGTCTATTTTCGCGACTAACCTGGCGCGCAAATGTTGATCTAAAAGTTTTACCAGCACACATTCTTAAAGAAAATTTATTTCCCTACAAAAAGCTCTCTTCGTAATTTGACATGAAATAAGCCGTTTCCATGTAATGGGGCTTTGTCTGGATTGTTGTTACTACTACAGATACCAATATTTAAATAAATCCAATGCACCTTTTTAAAGAAAATTTTATGCACTACATGAAAAAAGGAAATTTTTTAATAAATTCACTCGTTTAAAAGTTATGCGATGTTGAAATTCAATTCAAAAGTAATTTTAACGTCGAGTTACTTTTGAAGGAGTGAATTTATTGAAAAATGTTAAGAGACCTTTTTTGTGGCGCATCAAATTTACCTTAAAATGTGTATTGGAATTATTTAAATATCGATATTTGTAGTAGTAACCAAAATTTAAACTCAAGAAACAAAATTGAAAAAATTGTTCAATGTTTAAAGCTCAATTACATGAAAACGGCTTATTTAATGTCAAATTACGAATAGAGCTTTTTTGTAGGGAAATATATTTTCTTTAAGAATGTGTGTTGGTAAAATTTTATGATCAAGAATTTGAGAGTAGTGAATAAAAACGGATAGACCTCTTAATATTTATATTAAGGGCTTAAACCTTTACGATATTTTTTGTTGTAACTTTGAACGATATTTTTGATATATTTTTAAAAATCCGATTTTTTTGGAACAGGGTAAAAACAGTTTTTTTCTTAAAATGACTTCAGGAATCGCCTCCAAATATCTTTTATGCTACTATTGAAACGCCCTGTATACACTAAATTAACCAACAAAAACAAAAGTAGATAAACAAATTAGGAGCAATTTTTTTCTTAAATCGGTGTGGTGCCAGCAAAGCCAGCCATTATAAATCTTGAGCAAAATATGTAGAAACATAATATCTGGTACAAAAAAGTAAAAAATAGTAACAACAAATACAACGTCCCACCCATAACCTCTTATTAAATATATTTTTATGTTTTTACCAGATCATATCAAGTGAAAGCTAAAACATCTTATGATGATAACAGCCCCGTAGAAGTACCAAGTATTTCAATAGATCGGGCTCGGTCATACCTCACCGGCGGTAGCTCCTACAAAGGAGGAGGCTCAGGTGGCTCCTATGGCAGTGCTGGTAGCTCTTACGGAAGCTCTGGTGGCTTCTATGGCGGCTCTGGTAGCTCCTATGGCAGTGCTGGTGGCTCGTATGGAAGTCCTTTCGGCTACCATGAAAGCGCGGGTGTTTCTTATGGAGGTTCTGGAAGCTCTGGTGGTCTTTATGGAGGAGGAGATGTTTCTTTGGGTCTTGGAAATATGGGAGGAGATATTTCTATGGGTCTTGGTACTAAGACAAAAACAAAGACCAAGACTAAGACAAAAACCAAAACAGGGACAGGTTCTGGAGGTAAATGCAAATTCATACTAAAAATTCATGCATTTTGAGATAAGTTATTTAGACATCCACAAATCGCAAGCAAACAAAACATTTGTCTAACGAATTTATTCTTTATTCAAAGTAATATTTCTATAACCTAAAAATAAATACTGCGAATTGTTTATCTATAGGTTGTACTGGGTCCCCACCTTCCCCAATGAACGCAGGCATGAGGTGCTCCTCTTATGGAGGCTGTAGAGCGGACTGTATTCCAAATTATCAATTTCCAAATGGACAATCTCAGGTAATGATTACGTGCGTAGCTGGACAATGGAAAGTCGCTAGTGAACCAACCTGGGAAACTGTTCCTTCTTGTCAACGTAAGTAAAAGAAATAGTAAAAAGTAGCTATTGTTGTAATTTGAATTAAGGAATCTAACCATATACAGGATGTCTTAAAACTAGCTCACAATATTTGTATTAGGCAAAAGGTAAAATAGCACTTTAAATATTTTTTTAGCTGTTTGTTTACCCGAATGCCAGAACGCGGGTATTTGTATAGCTCCAAGTCAATGCCAGTGTTCAGAAAATTTCTCGGGACCTTATTGTCAATTCGAAAACAAACCATGCTTGAATTTTCCAACTTTGCCTAAAAATTCAAAAAGATCCTGTCGATCTAAGTAAGTATACAGAATACATTTGGCTATAGTTTAATTTAAGTTGCAATTGAAACGCCCAACTGTTCATTTAACGACAATGACAACTACACAGTTCTATAGCTACGTTGTATTGATAATCTGATTGTTAATAAAAAGATATTTACATCAGGTCTGCCTATTTTACAGACAGTGTAACATAGAATGTATGCCAGGACATCAGTTCCCAGATGGATCCACCATCACTACCATGATTTGCAAGAATGGGTTGTGGATTCCTGGCAAACCCCAATGGACGTCCGTTCCAGATTGTAAAGGTATAAAAAATCCTAATACACAAAATAAATCCAACTTTTTAAATTTAACATGATTATTACCAACTTAAAACTTATTTAAACATAGCAAAAAGAAAATTGTGATTAACTTCGTATATATTTCAGCTACTTGTACGCCACCCTGCTTAAATGGGGGAAGCTGTCTTTCTTTAATGTCTGCCAGTGCCCTCAAGATTTTCGTGGACCTCAATGTCAATACAGTAAGTAAGAAGAATAATTTGATAACTAGATTTTACCAAACTATAAAATAAACACCGCAATGTCTTAATAAACATCAAGTTTTATTTATTTATTTGTGTTATAAATAATATTTATTTAGGTGCTGATGTATGTAGTGCAAAAAATCTGCAATTTAATGGGGGATACAACTGTTCAGGTGATATGGACACCTTTAGTTGCGCCCTCTCTGCCCAGAAGGAATAGCATTTGAATTTCCTCCAGAACGAAAATATACTTGTTCCTATTCCACAGGAACGTTTTTACCTGGCCCCATACCTCAATGTATCTTTCGTAAGTATACACAAGAGGTACTACTAAACAATGGTTATATTTTAGTAGGGATACATATTTTTTGTAACAATATTTTTGTAGAACATATTTAAAAAAATATATTATTTATATTTTTTAGCATTAAACTATCAGGTTTTCTCTCATGGTTCAAGTTCCCATGAGTTTCACTCTGGTGAAAGCTATCATGTAGGAGGGCAAAATCAACATCAAGGAATAGGAATTACGCCTCGTGAAGAATCCGAGGAAGTATTCGAGATTTATAGGCACAAGCAACATCATCCAAAGGGTTGTTATGTAAGTAAGAGAAATAAAATGAAAAAAAAAATATTACTATGGGGAATAAAGATTGTTTTACTTCACTTAAACGTTAAGACGTCATTTTAGCAATTTATCTTATTATTTTAGACCACACCAGACACTCTTATCAATGAAACCGATAGTGAAGAAGTGAAAAGAAACTATTATGGAAAACTAGAGAACCAAGTGATCGATTTGGTACCTAAACCCGGGTCTTGCTTCACATGGGGTGGTACTCACTACAAAACTTTTGATGGCAAAGTCTACAGGTAAGAAAATCTTAGGTATTTTGAAGCTTAAGTTTTTATTTTGACAGTCAGTACGACATGCAATTTTAAATACCGAAGAAATCTTAATTCAAATTGTTTTTTTGCTATTTTTTCTTTTTAGTTTTAACTCAAAATGCCCCCATATATTCTTAAAAGACTTGGTGGACAATACATTCAGTGTTATTATTCAAAACCACCCCAATTGTTTCAACGGTGTGGACCCGACCAAATGCTACAAGATTATAAAAGTTTATATTCAGGATAAGGAGTATTTCTTGAAGAGGACAGGTAAAGTAGTACAACAATTTTTAGTATTATTAACTTTAGATTTTAAAAATATTTCAATTTTCTACATCTTTTTGATTTTAGATGATGGTGAACCAATTTTTGCTTCAACAAAGAAAGTTTTACCCATACCGGGCCAGTTACCAGGAATAAGAGTCACCAAAGTAGCAACTTATATTGTCCTGTCTTTAGATTCTTTAGGGGTTGTGCTCAAGTGGGATGGACAACAATTGGTGCATGCAGAGGTAAAAAATATTAAACTGTTACGTTTTTTTTTAATACAAAATGTACAGTTAGTAATATTTTTTGTAAAATTAATATTCTTGCTTATTTTATTTCTAAACTAAATATAATTTTGTAAACATGTCCTGTTTTTAAGGTTCAAGAAAGTATGTGGAATCGAACTGAAGGTCTTTGTGGGAAAATGGATGGCGATCAACACAATGATTTAGTTACCAAAGAAGGGCATCCTTCGAAAAGTATTGTCACCCTGGCTTCCAGTTGGCAAGTTGAGGATTTAGAAAGTAAGGCATTCATTAATTTTTAATTTATATATATATATATATATATTATATATTAATATTTTCATTTACTTTTAGATCCTTGCAATGATGCTCCTTCTGAAGAACACGCGTGTGACGAAAACGATTTGTTTGGAGAGATTGGACAAAATGCAACGAAATTCTGCGCAAAAATTTTATCCGATGCTAGATTTTCAGCATGTTCTGAGGTAAAAATATATACCAAGGTCATTCAGAATGCTTTTTAACACGCTTTTATTAACTTGGGTTGTAACTATCTATCCATCTGGCTATCTATGTAACGGAATCTTTGAGCCTAATTTTAACCAACTTCCAGCTATTCGATTTCTTTGAAACTTTGCACACGTATTAAGGACCCATGACAATGCAATAATCTGCAAACAGTATCCCGTTATCCTGCTTTGGATCGCCAGGAAAAAAAATTCCATTATATTATTATTATAACCACTGCTTGATACCACCAAGTGTCATCTGTCACCTGTACGTCCCAGTGGTACCAACCACCGGCCATTTCAAGAGTTCGATCTGAATCGATTTTACTCAAATTTTATATTAGGTTATTTTCAGAAAGTCCATCTGAAAAACTTTGCTACTCTTGACAAAATGGCGAAAAAAATTTTTAGTGAATAAACTGGAGCATTTATTTTTAAAAAATTAATTGATATAACGAACTAAAAATGAAAAATAATTAATAGTTTAAAAAACTAAAAAACACGCTTTTATATGCAACCGAACTAAAAATTAGAAAATAATTTTTCATTAAAAAATATTGTAACTTCATAGTAAAAAGCGTGGGGTGCATTTTACTATTTTTTCATAACTTTTCCATCATAGATATTGGCAAATATAATAATTATAACATTTAATATATTAAGCACCCCACGCTTTTTACTATGAAGTTACAATATTTTTTTTAATGAAAAATTATTTTCTAATTTTTAGTTCGGTTGCATATAAAAGCGTGTTTTTTAGTTTTTAAACTATTAATTATTTAAGTTCAAAAGAAGAAAAACGATGCCGCTGAAAATGGCGCCATTGTAATTTGTAGAATTATTTAGAGGCAGTAGTCATAACTTTTGATGAAATCTTGCAAATGGAACTTCTGTTCCCATCAAAACGCACGTGCGAAATTTTGGTTTGTTTATGTAGTTTATCTTATATAATATTATAGTTTTCCAGATATATATTAGTTTATATCACTCCGTTTAAGTATGTTTTGAGGCAGTAAACCACTTGTCTGGCGAAATCCTGCAAATGGGACTTTTGTTCTTATCAATATGTACATGCAAAAGTTTAAAGGTCTATGCTATAAAATATATTGTTCCGTATCACCTCGTATAAAAACACGTACCTTCGTTTTTATACCTTTTATTAACAATGAAACGTAACTATGGTTACAACTACGACAAAATCGTGATGGAGGTTGAGACAAAATATTTACTTACCAAAAGTCGAATCTATACTACTACTCACAAGCTTTTCCATCGCCCTTTATAGTAGCTTAGAAACGTCTAGAATGTTTTAGAAATATCACGAAAATTCTATAGTACCGGGTTAGAATGAATAGTTCTCAATGGATAAATTCAAGCGTTTTCGAAAATCTTCGAAATTGATGAAAGAACTTGGAGAAACTAAGGTAAATTATTCAAATAAATTATCAAACTAAATTAAATAGCCCTTACTTTATACAATTCTATAAACTAAAAACACTTATTTTTGATGTCCGTAACAATATTATACAGGGTGGCCCATCGTCCAGCAAGGTTTGGGACCCTTTTTAAAAAAAAATAAAAATGGTCGGACCGTCGATTTTTAATTGACAATTTGTTTTAATACTTTTAACCCTTAACTTCAACCCCTTGGCCGGGGTTGCAACCACCCTTAAAATCTTAAATAGGAGGGGGAGGGGTCAAGTGATAGTATTATATTAAAGGTATTTTTATTCTAAACTGCTGCTCAATTCAACTGCAACTGGAAATTTTTTGGTAAATTTCAAATCATTATTACTCTTAAATAAAATGCAATAGCAAAATGCGGCTTTTCACCCTTTTGTATGATTTTGATTTTTTTTTCATATTGTACTCCCTGTATTTAACAGTTCATTACAGCTGATTATTTTTTTTGGATAATTTTAAATGTACATAAGTACCCTTTTAAAACTGTATTAGAATTTTATTTCTAAAAATTATTAACGCGTCAGTAGCGTCGCAAATGTAACTAAATTGTATTTTGGTAAAATTTCAATTCCCAAAGTTTCAGTGAGCACCACATATTCTGTATTTAAGATTTTAGTTGTTTCTCTACAATTTTTAGAAACTACGGACATTTATCTCGGGACGGTTTTTACTTTTTAAAAAAGTCATCAGTGGCGTAGATATAATTTTTCTTCTGAATGCTCTTTTTTACTTGACAGAGGATTATTGCATGAAAGTAATAATTTGTAATTCGGGTTATTTTAGGGTATTTATCGATTAGCTTAGGAACAAACGTTAACATTTTTTTGAAATCTTAGTAAATTTAGAAAAAAATATACAGGGTGTTTCGAAAAATTAAAGCTTCCACATTTGTATTTTTTTTTTTATAAAAGCGGGTGTGAATCCTTGGATGATTTTTACGAAGAAAGTTCAAATAAACTTATGTTCTGACTGTCCTAACTTTTGAGATACAGGGTGTGAAACTTAAAAAAATATATATCTTTTTTATACTGCTACTGTTATAACTGTGATACCACTCTTCAAATTTTAATAAAATGTGGTACACAGCACATTAGGGGCATTTTAAAAGTAAAAATAATTTTATCTTTCTTTCAGTGGCGTTCGAGGGGATTTATATTAAATATTTTTAAAGAAAATCATAGTACTCCACTGCTTTTGAAACAAAATTATTCTTTACAATTTCCATTTACTTTTAAGCAAATTTAATATTACGTTATTCTTTTGACCGACGAATTTGGTATGCTACCTTTATATTTTCATTTGCTTGATTAATAAATAAATTTGTTTTGTCTGTTTGTCTGATGTAATTAACCGCTTGTAAAGCTTCTTAATTAGATTGACTTTATTAGGTCCAGTGGCGTCTCGGTGGGCACCACTACCATTATTGAAAAAAATGTACGCCACTGGCTTTTATGTAGTTTTTATACTTTTTTCCTATGGTGCAACTAAAAATAAAACTTTTTAGTATTGTCCATTTTTGCAGAAACGAAGCAACACCGGTCATAACTTTATAGGAACTTTTCTTCATAAAATTACATAACAAATCCCCCTTTAAAGTTTCCTACCGTAGTTGGGAAATATATTGGTATTTTAATTTGGAAATAAGTCTTTTTAAGGTACCACGTACATTTAACATACACATATTTTTGTGCAAATGTATTTTCTCATTAAGTAGGACTTTTTGTATGAGGAGGCACTTTTTTGTAAATTTAATAATTAAAAAGTTTGGTAAGATTTTCCGATAGTATATTACAAAAAGAATAATATTATTATTAACGTAAATACTAATAATAGTGTAAAGCAACCCGAAAACCCTTATGCATTTATTGTCAGCTTGTTCAGTGCATGCTACCAATGCTAAGTTCTTATCCATCCGCATAATGACGCTGTTCGGGTACTTTACTATCACCTCAAGCATTACTACGGCATCGATGAAACAGCAATACTGACGTTTGCTCCCGGCGACATGGAGGCAGTAGTGGAAAATGACAACTGTCGCATATACTGGAACTATGCGTTCCCAACCACGCATCAAATGCAAGCGAATAAACCCGACATCGTTCTCCTTGATAAGAGAAATCACACCATGTATGTGATAGAGTTCTTCGCACCTGCGGAAACTAACATCGATATAAAAGAACAGGAAAAATGAGCCAAATATTAAGATCTTCTTGGCGAACTTCGAGGCTTTATCCAGAGTATACCGTGCGATTGGTTGTCCTGATAGTTGGCGTTTTAGAGGCATGAAAGATAACGTATTAAGGGAAATGAGGTACATCCAAGCATATCAAAATACACCCGAATAACTGGCGATGAAGATGCAGAAATCTGTTATCCTTGGTTCCCTTCGTCTACTGAGGCAAATGAATTTGGCCGAAGATCACTGACCGAGCGGACGCGAGGAGTGGTCTTCGATATGGATGGCCTTTCGCACGACGCCCTATGGGGTCGGAGCTATGGGATACGTCGTGTTGGATCTTTTAGAGAATAATAATAATAATAATGACCTAAACCTTTATGCAACTAGTGAGCGGGATCTACAACAGTCTCTTAAGTGATTCACGAATATACCAAAGATGTTGGCAGGAAGTTCTTATAACAGAATTTTAAAAGTTGGATAAGAGAGATTTGGAGAGATTAGATTAGAGATTTAAAATTCAGGTACTTGCGTTTTAAAAAAATAAACCTTGCCACTTTTACCAAAAACACTAATAAGGCATTTTTATTAATTTTGACAATATATGAACATGCCGAGAAATGCTTCATATTTTATTAAGTAAAAACTATTCGTCGGGCAAAAGAATAACATAATATCAAATTTGCTTAAAAATAAATGAAAATTATAGGAATAATTTTTGTTTCAAAAAAGCAATGGCGTACAATGATTTTTTTTAAATATTTAATTTAAATGCCGCTCGAACGCCACTGAAAAAAAGATAAAAATATTTTAATTTAAAAATGCCCCACAATGTATAGTGTGCTATGTACCAAATTTTATTAAAATTTGTAGAGTGGTATCACAGTTATTAAAAAAAATGGTATATATTTTTTTAAGTTTCACACCCTGTATCTCAAAAATTAGGACAGTCAGAACATACGTTTATTTAAACTTTCTTCGTAAAATCATCTAAGGATTTACACCCTGCCTTTTATTTAAAAAATACAAATGTGGAAGCTTTAATTTTTCGAAACACCCTGTATATTTTTTCTAAAATTACTAAGATTTAAAAAAATGTTAACGTTTGTTCTAAGCTAATCGATAAATGCCCTAAAATAATCCGAATTACAAATTATTACTTCCATGCAATAATCCTCTGTCAAGTAAAAAGAGCATTCAGAAGAAAAATTATATCTACGCCACTGATGACTTTTTTAAAAAGTAAAAACCGTCCCAAGATAATTGTCCGTAGTTTCTAAAAATTGTAGAGAAACAATTAAAATCTTAAATACAGAATATGTGGTGCTCACTGAAACTTTGGGAATTGACATTTTACCAAAATACAATTTAGTTACATTTGCGACGCTACTGACGAGTTAATAATTTTTTAGAAATAAAATTCTAATACAGTTTTAAAAGGGTACTTATGTACATTTAAAATTATCTAAAAAAATAATCGCTGTGATGAACTGTTAAATACAGGGAGTACAATATGAAAAAAATCAATTTTTTGAAAAAAAAATTATAACATGAAAAATGGAGCAGATATCAAAAATCTGACAAACTTGTTTTTTCAAAATGGTCTACTGAATAACACTATATAATTTAAAATTAAAAACTATTTTTTTGTAGAATGTCGCTCTTGACAAAGATTTTGTAAAAACCGGACTTTTCTATTACACCCTGTAGAATAAAAACAAGGGAAAATTTATACAAAGTGAAATGGCCATTTTTTCCAAAAGGTTATCCTACAAAACGGTGAAAGCCGCATTTTGCTATTGCATTTTATTTAAGAGTAATAAGGATTTGAAATTTACCAAAAAAATTCCAGTTGCAGTTGAATTGAGCAGCAGTTTAGTCACAACTGCCAAGTTTGAAATTGCTAACTTGAGTTTCCGCAGTATGACAGTTTGTCAAAGATTTTAAAATAATACCATTGTTTAATACTTTTAGCGCTAGTTTTTAAAGGTTCTTGATTTAAAAACTAAAACGCCAGTACCCTTCGATTTTTGATTGTAGGAAAACGATTTTTTGTTTAAATTTTTAACCCCACAACTTCAACTCCTTAGCGGGGGCGACATTCACCCTTATTTTAAATGGAAAACGGTGTGTTGTGATACATCTTTTAAAAGGGCATTCGATTTTCTTTATAATAGTGCTTTGTTTTTTAAATTTGAGTTGCGGGTTCCAGAGAAATTTAAATAATTTTGTTTGATTAGTACTTACGCACTATCTTAATAAATGTTGAAAATGTCCGCCGTTTACCTCCATACAATAGTACAGTAACTGTTCAAAGTGTTCTCGGACATTGTGTAGAATATCGGGTGTTATTTGTTGGCATTCATGAATGATGCGGTTCCGTAAATCTCCTAACGATTCAGGTTGGGTGGTATACATTTTCGATTTTAGATATCCCCACAAAAAGAAATCAAGAGGAGATAAATCGGGTGATCTCGCGGGCCATTCGAAAGCCCCCTTTCTCCCAAACCATCCACCAAGAAACATTTCATCCACAAACTGCCGTACTGGTAATGTATAATGGGAGGAGCCCCGTCTTGCTGAAATATCGCATTTTCTTTATTGTAGCGTTGGTCGTTTTCCATAATTTCAATCAATGCTGGGTTAACGGCATTCTCCAAAAGGTCTAAGTACGTATCTACATTTAAATTTCCGGGTAAGAAAAATGGTCCAATTATGTGATCACCAAAAACCCAACGTTTAATTTTTGAGGGTGTTGAGTACGAACCTCATCGTATATCCTTGGATTCGTGTCGGACCAATACCGACAATTATGACGATTGACAGTGCCATTGAGAAAAAATCCACATTCATCTGAGAAGCAAACATTAAAATGATAGTTGGGATTATTTGAAACTAGTTCGGACATTATTTCACAAAACTGTAAACGGCGGTCGTTATTATCTTCATTTAATTCTTGAAGAAGTGAAGTGTTATATGGGTGCCATTTATTATGTTTTAGAATTCTCTGTACAGTGGTCCGCGAGACTCCTGTTACATGAGAAACTTTTCTGGGACTTAATGTAGGATTCACACTAACTTCACCGAGAACACCGACTTCTACTGCCTCATTTCTCACTGGATTTTCAATATTCCGTTTTTTATTTTCCACCGAACCAGTTTCCGAAATTTTGCCACTAACTCTAGGATGTAACCATGATGTAGGTGTTTATCTGCATGTCTCTCATTAAACAAAGTTGCCGTTAGTCTTGCACATTGATTGTTTATACAGTATAATTCAATTTCCACTCTCTCCGCAATAGAATAACCCATTTTATCGAATCGAAAGAAAAGCACAGAAATAATAAATTCACATTAACTTGTTTACTAAAGATAAAGTCGGATTGTTCACTTTGATAGTTTAAAAACAATTCCATTGCTTGGCGATGCGTAGCTCAAATTTAAAAAACAAAGCGCTATTGTAAAGAAAATTGAATGCCCTTTCAAAAATGTATATCATCTTCCCATTTAAAAAATAAGGGTGAATGTCGCCCCCGCTAAGAGGTTGAAGTTGTGGGGTTAAAAATTTAAACAAATTTTTTTTTCTACAACCAATAGTCGAAGGGTGCGAGCGTTTTTGTTTTGTAAATTAAGAACCTGTAAAAACTAGCCCCAAAATTATTAAACAATGGAATTGTCTTTGAGAAATCTTTGAGAAGCTGTCATACTGCGGAAACTCAAGTTAGCAATTTCAAACTTGGCAGTTGTAACTAGAATAAAAAGACCTTTAAAATAAGCTACCACTTGACCCCCACTCCTATTTAAGATTTTGAGGGTGGTTGCAACCCCCGCCAAGAGGTTGATGTTAATATTTAAGATTTTGAGGGTGGTTGCAACACCCGCCAAGGGGTTGATGTTAAGGGGTTGAAAGTATTAAAAAAATTGTCCCCCTAAAATCAAAAATGCGAGCAGTTTAAAAAATTTTCAAAAAAAGGTCCCAAACCTTGCTGGACTGTTTTCGATGAGCCACCCTGTATTTCTCCTATATGTTTAACTTATGTCCATCACTCTATAATTATGTTTTTTGGCTGTAGACCAACTGTAGACGTTATTACTTTAAAGATCTCTTGCAAATGGAACTATTGTTCTTATAAAACGAGAATTCTTTTACTTGCACTTACAAAATTTGGGGATTATTTCTTATACAGGGTGTTTCCGAACTATGGGATCAAACTTCTAGGGGTTATTCAGTGCAACTGTCAAAAACATTTGAGTATAGGAACCCATACCACTACGGCTCTACAGCCCTAAGACGCTTTAAAATTTAAAAAGATGAATTACCTAAACAGAATTTAATGCATTTAATTTTTGCCTTTTGTACATGAAATCATCACAACAATTGTTCAAAATGTTAATGTCAACGTCAATGTCAATGTTAAAAAAATGTATTATTTTATTTCTTATTTTGTTAATAGTTTTTTTATTTAATAATTTTTATTTATTTTTATTTATTAATTTTATTGTGATGATATCTTGTAAACAAGGCAAATATTAAATGCATTTAATTCTATTTGGGCAATTCATCGTCTTCCTAAATTCTGACGCGTCTTAGGGCAGTGGTGCCGTAATGCCACTTTTCCGGACATGGGTTCCCATACTCAAATGTTTTCTACTATAGCCGTAAGTAACCTGTAGAAGTTAAATCCCATAGTTCTAAAACGCCCTGTATAAAACGTATAATAATTTTTCAGATAATAATAGTAGAATGGTAATCATGGTATAATTTTTTTTAGGCAGTAGATATTACTTCTCTAATGGACTCTTGCAAATGGGACTATTGTTCTTGTCAAAACGTGGATCCTTCCACTTGCACTTGCGAAACTTTGGAAGTCTACGTTAGAGATTGTACTCATAAAGGCATTAAAGGTTTGATGCAGTGGAGAGACGACAAAACGTGCCGTAAGTAATATGCAATGAAATACATGATTAGAGATGAGCAAATATGCACAAAAAAGTAAGTAAATATGCGCATATATATGCAAGCATTTTTACTAAGATATGCATAAAGTATCTAATTAAATGCAAATATTTTTGTTCTAAAATAAGCAAGTAAGAAATAAAAATGTATTAGAAGTAGTAATATATTACAAAAAAGATCAACAGTATAATACCAAAATGGTATTTATAGAAAGATTATACCAAATATAAATATTATTAATTAATATTATTAAAAAACAATAAACAACTACATGTTTTACAATTTTTACTAAATACTTATGTCTTTGTTTTGAGTACATATATTTGTAAATAGAAAAGCTTTGTTCTTCATCAACAGACGTGATTGGGGAATCTTTTTTAAACTACCTAGTGAACTTGTATCTACAATAATATTTTCTACAAAGCCACTAGAGACAATTTTAGCCACATTTAATTAAAAAAATATCCTTCATTTTTCTCTAATACATTTTTAAGTTTTTCTCTTATTTTTCTCCCAATAGTACCACTAACACTATTAACAGATGTTTGTTATTATTTAATTAAATTTAAAGTTTCTACAAAGGTTTATGGAATATAAATATGTATATTTTTCGTAAACTTTGATTCTACTAAGGACAACTTATTTGATTTCAACTTTAAAGTAACAACTTAAACACAAGTGTAATTGCTCGGAATAAATGCTAGTTGTTAAGGCGGTAATTTATTGTCCATCAAATGTTTCGCATCAAGAAGTGCTTGGAAGTTTTTATCAAACAATTCAGTAATTGACTGCTTTATGTTACTAAAATGTTTGCAATTAAAAAGTGCCGCTTCCAACCAGGTTCTCTATCTTGTTATTATTGGTTAAGGGGGAAGTGGAACATTCGGTATTATGTTCTAACCGTCCTCCCGAGAAATATTTTTGATCTTGGTGGATATTTTTGTGTAAAATATGCATTTAATGTAAGCTTTTTGAAAATCATGCAAAAACAGGATTTTTGCATAAAATAAGCAAAATATGTAACTTGCTTAAATGCTCTACATGATATACTAAAAGTATTTTTTAAAATTTTATTTGTATTTTTCATCACCAATAAAGTGTCACATGCTTTCTACCTGTGATCTAAAAATATTATTTTGTATCTGGTTTTGGCCTTACAAGCTAACTATTTGAACCGACCTAAACAAAACGATACCTTTCATTTCAGTTCCAACAAGCTTTTTACACTATAAATTTTACATATTTTTTCAGCCATAAAATGTACCGGAGGCAAAGTATATATGTCGTGCGGACCTAAAAGGGTCAGAAAATGTGTGAGCAGCTTCGACCTTGCCCGAATCTGAAGAAGAATGTATAGAGGGATGTTACTGTCCGGAAGGTAAAGAATATTTTAATAAAAATCAGGCATTTTGCAAATGAGCCCATTGTTCGTATCAAAACGTGGATCTTTCGACATGCGCATGTTGCACCTATTTTGGGCTTCAGCTAAAGTTAATAGAGAATGTTTATTTGAAATTCTACAGTGTCCGCTAATTAATGGTCCACAAAAAACACAGTTTTCTTGTGTCAGAATATTAATATATATGTAACTAAACATACCTATATCCAAAGTTGATAATAAGGAAGATACATGGTGTCGAAGTGAAAAGATATTTTTAATTTTTTCGATAATTTCTTGATATGTTTGAAATATTTAAGTGAAACTCGGTATCTAGGAGTTTTTTGACACGAGCTATTTAGATCTGATATTAATTTTTATGTGTAAACTGGAGGGATTAGCTACACTATTTAAAATTATCTAAAACGTCCAAACTTTTTGTGCTACCCTCATCTAAGTAAACCAATAAACTGTCACATGCTTTCTACACAAAAAGGTATTCTTTTAAGATTGGCTCCGAGCAACCGTTTTCAAGATATTTGCATTTAAGTGGTTTAGTGCAACCAAAAGTGTATGGAAGAATACATTAAATCATTAGTTTATCATTAGGCAGCTGTAGTTATGACTAATGTGCTGTTTTTAAAGGCATTTTTGGGTTACACTTAACTATTGAACAATTGAAATATGTTGAAAACGGTTGCTCAGAGCCATTCTTACAAAGTATACTTTTTGTGTAGAAACCATAGGGAAGTTTACTGATTTACCTAGATGGTACATACAGTGTGGCAAAAAGAGTTAGGACGTTTAAGAAAAATTAAATAGTGTAGTCAGCTTCCTCCGGCTTACACATAAAAATTAATATTAAATTTGAATAGCCCGTGTTAAAAAACTCCTAGATACCAAGTATTATTAAAATATTTCGTATCAAAAATTATAGAAATAATTTAAAAATATTTTTTTACTTTGGTACCAAATATCTTCCTTATTATCAACTATTTGATATAGGTGTGTCTAGTTAAATTCTAATATTTTGGCATAAGGAATCTGCAACCTTTCTGTGTACCATTAATTAGCGGACACCCTGTATATGAAAAGTTACCATTCTAAAAATTGTAAATTTTGCAAATAAGACTATTATTTCTATCAAAATATGGATGTTCATTTACACAATTTGTGCTTTATAATCAACTAAAATATTAAAGTAAATTAGACTTAATGAATTTGTGTTTCAGGTACTGTTCTTCATGAAAACAAGTGCATAACCAAAGAACAGTGTCCATGCAAATTAAGAGGAAAAAGCTTTCCTCCGGGTGCTTCTATCCCCAAAGACTGTAACACCTGTACTTGTAATAATGGCGAATGGGATTGTACACAAGTACGAACTTTAAAACAGTTATAAATACCCTTATTTTTAATTTAAAAAAACTAATTACCTAAATTATTTAATATTTCTACACTTCTTTTAAATGTACTAAACTTTTAATTAAATTAGGCATAAGTTTTGAAATGTCTTTCTAAAAAGACGTTCTTTACGTATGTAGTTTATAAAGTGGTAAAAAGTTTGAAACACTTGAGATCTTTTTTGTTATTGGGATATTTAAAAGAAAATCCGGTAATTGTCTGGTACATATCCAGTAAGGGTCACAATTTCTTAAGCAGACCACAGAAAAATCACTGTTCAATTTTAATATATCTATCAATATCTTTCGGTAGCTTTATAGGTTAAAGGTAATAGTTCAGGCGGAATAGAAGTAGAAAAGGTCATAAAAAAATTGCGTTACAGCAAACTATAGTTTTGTTAAGTGCATCATAACTTTGTAAGAAAGACACTTCCGAACCAAAATAATGCGTTAGGGGGTGAAGGGGGTGCTTTTAGGAGTGATGTTTTTTGCAATTTCAAGCTAAACAGTAAATCCTATTAAAAAAGTTAAATGTAAAAGTTGTCAACATTAAAAAAACCAACAACTTTGGTCATATATCCACTTAAATAAGCAGACAGCACACTATCCCGAACGGAACGGAATGGAAGCGAACGGAAATTTTAAAATTATATAACTAAATGGGAGTCCGCACACTATCGCGGATCGGAATACCGAGAAACTCCCATTTAGTAATATGCTTTTAAAATTTCCGTTCGCTTTCATTCTGTTCCGTTCCGCGATAGTGTGCTGTTTGGTTATTTAAGTGCATAACATGTAAAAAAATACAATAAACATTTTTTTAATGCTTTAACTAAAAATTTTAATGTAAAATTTAATTCTCTACATTTACTTATACAATTTTGTTCTATTTTTAAAAATAAAAGTACTTTACACTAAGTAAGTTTTTATATTTTTAGTTATAACTTGCCCTATATATTACCAATAGGAGCAAAATTTTGTATTTCTTTGTTTTGGATTATGCGACCAGTTTTCCCAAAATGCCGATTTAAAATTTAAAAATTCTGTTCCATTTGTCCTATTGTAACACCAATTCTGGGTCACACTGTATACCTGTAATCCAACTTTCACATTTAAAAATGTTTCTAAACTTTTCAAAATATTCAAAAATTCTTTAAAAATTACATTTTTAATAAATAGTATTAATTTTTCGACAAAAATAAGACAATGTTTAAGTAAAATGAAAAATGTAAATCTTTTGTGTTTTTTATTTTTCTTTTTTTTTAATTAAAATATATATATATTTTTGCATTTTTGATAAAAAAAAATAATCAAAATGGCGGTTATTTTTTTTAAGTAAGTTTTCATATTAACGGCTGAATATTTATTAATGAAAAAATACAGTATAATAAGAATGGTAAAAAGTACACTTGCTTCAAATTTCAGCTTAATCAACCTATTTTTCTAAAAGATAAAAATTAAAAACCGAAAAAACAGTTTTTCTACTTTTCTCGAAAGTTTTTGAGGTTAGGGTAAAAATGGTATAACATAAGTTGTAGATTTTTTAATGTCGACAACTCTTACATTTATGCTTTTAATAGAATTTGCTGTTTAGCTTGAAATTGCAAAAAACATTTTTACCCCTAAAAGCACCCGCCCTTCACCCCTAAAGCATTATTTTGGTTCGGTGTGTTTTTCTTACAAAGGTATGATACAGTTAAGGTAGTACTACCGGTGTAAGAATTAATGTTTAGAAAATTATGAAACTTAGCATACTAGTACTTTATAATACGAATATTAACCAGTTAAATAAATAAAAAATATTATAAAATAATTACTTTTAACATTGATCATGATTTTATTATACTTTATAAAAACTAATGTTCAGATTTCAATAGAAGTTGTATCAACGGAAGAAAAACCAAATTCCCAACATTTTGGCTAATTAAAATCCGACCTTTAGAGCTTGTGATAGAAGTAATTGATAAATAATTATGAAAAATATGCTATATGACTGACATGTGGCAACGCCGCCAAAAGGTTATGCTGCGCCCAAAAAGTTTATAGAATACGGTATATTATGTGACATAAAAAATTGATGCCAGTCCAATACGTTTTTTGGTTAAAAGATCCAATGAGTGATAATAAATATCCACAGTAATTAGAAATCATGTTTATTCCGAGTGTTTTTAAATGAACAATTCGACGACAATAATCATATGAATAAATATTTATGTTAGTTGACAGAAACTTTCCATGTTTATCCTTAAATTTATGTGCTACTTGACGTTGACCTTGTTTTACTAATTTGTTATAATTTTTTTAGTAACTGTTTTGCCTTTTCAATGAAATAAATTTTTTGGTGATATGATATGGGTGGTTTAGAGATTTTATTCGTTAATAAACATAACAATTTAAAACCTATAATATGATTTCTATTGTTTTTACGCAACGTTGCCAAATATAAATACCACGCTAGTCAAATTACCTTAAGCACTCATTTGGCTCTTGTGGTATCGGTAGAACTACCTTAACAAAACTATAGCAATAGTTTGCTGTAAGGTTTTTTTGCAATCAGGTATTCCGCCTGGACTATAATACCCCCAAACAGTTTTTGAAAATTTTATTTATTTTTTTAATTTATGTGTAATTAAAACTTTGAGCATAGCTTTGTAAATAACAATATATCAGCGAATAATTACTGGATTCCTATAAAAATTGATTTGTGGAACAGAAAAAATAATTTTAAATAATTAGTTTTATAATAAACAAATAGAAATTTAGCTAACTCCTCGGTGTTGTATAAGAATTTTGTTTGTATAAAATGTTTGTTTATCTATTTACTAAATGAAAGAATAAAATTTTGGTGCTCTCTTACCAGAAAAAAGATATAAACGCTTTAATGCGCTAGACACCGGTTTTATTAAGCCTGGTAGACTGCAGAAGGTTGAAGTATTTTCCGAAACTCGGCGGCGTAAGACACAGCGTTCGGAGTAGCGCGTCCGCCTTGGCCGCTGTTTAGAACATTCCATCTGTAAATCAAAGGCTGATTCTACATCAGAAAATATAAAGAAAAGTTCATATAATAGTAGGGGAGCCCACAATGCTAAATGGGAATTTACTCGAGCATCATAGAGACATGTTGGGTTGCAAAGCTTAAATAATAAGAAGAAAAAAATGTTATAAAATGTATATCTTTTCATTGGTGGGGAAAGTAGTTATAGATTTTTAAATATGTCAAAAAATACTGTTCTTATTGCCAGTATGGGCATCTTGGAAATGGTAAGAGATACAAAGTCGGTGAAATGAGAATACAGTTGAGATTTATGTGCCTAATAATATGCTTTTTAAAAAGTTTTAAAATTTGGAGTATTTTCGGAGATATCCGGAAAAAAAAACAAAAAATTTGAAATTTGTTATATTTTTTTCCTGGTCCTATTTATAATGGGTTTTAAAATAAATTACTTTTTGTATTGCCATTTTTTCTGCCTTATCCAATAGTGGAGTTTTATTTAAAATACGACGTTTCGTTTTCGTAGGACCATCATCAACTTTATTTTTTTTAATAGGGTCCTGATATCCTAATAGCATAATTTAAAAGCCGATTTTAATAAAAATTCAATGATGTATCATACATTAGGATTAAATCTTAATACGGACCTGTATTTTTATAAATTTGAAAGAAATAATTAACTCTGCATTTTAAATTTAATAAATTACTTTAATAAACCAAGCAGAACTTAACAAAACCCCCTAGCATCAATAACTTATATAAAATATCCACCATCAAATTATTTGTTTCCAAGGCTTATTTGATACTTTAGATAAATTAAAACTAAAAAGTATCAAAGATATTTGGCTTCTTGCTAGATTTACCTGACTAGAAAAAGCTAAAACGTTCCGTATAAAAATTGTTATTGTATAAGTAAATCATTTGATCATATATTTTTGTGCATTTTTAAGTTATTAGTTTATTACTAAACTAACGTATCAGTTTAAAATGAAATTTTAATATTTTTACCGAATTATAAAAATACCGGTCCGTATTACGGTTAAACTTTAATGTGAATTTGAAATAAAATTGGCTTTGAAATTTCAATATTAAAATATCTGGGCCTTATTTAAAAAATGTAAGTTAGCGATCCTGTGGGGGTTTTGTTAAGTTCTGCTTGGTTTATTAAGGTTATTTATTAATTTAAAATGCATATTTTTTCTTCAAATTTATGAAAATACAAGACAGGATTAAGATTAAACTCTAATTTGTGATATATCATTAAATTTGTATTAAAATCCGCCTTTAAATTTTGATATTAGAATATCAGGACCGTATTTAAAAAATTAAGTTGATGATGGTGCTACGGAAACGAAACGTCGTATTTTAAATAAAACTCTGCCATTGGATAGAGCTAAAAAAGTGGGAATGCAAAAGTGTTATTTACTTTAAAATCCGATTATAAATAAGACCAGGAAAAAATAAAACAAATTTCTTATTTTTCGGTTTTTTTTCCGGATATCTTCGGAAATACTCGTAATTTTAAAACTTTTTAAACAGCATATTATTAGGCACATAAAACCTCAACTTTGTTCCCAATTTCGTACCTCTTACCATTTCCAAGATGCCCATACTGGCCCTCCTTATCTTGGACACGTTGTATATAAGGTTTACCAATAAGAGCGTCAGAACTTTAAAATGGCCCAAAGTTATAACTACAAGTAAAATGTAAGTAATTATTATTTTATTGGAAAAAGACATTCATGGCACTAAGTTAAAAATAATATTGTTTAAATGTCCTCCTCTACTTTGTTAAGCTGAATGGATTCTTGTGGCCCAATTTCTAATTACCTTTTCAAACATATCGATCGGTAAATTTGTATTGGTGCATGTGCTGTTCTGCTTGAGGTCATGAATCGTTCGTGGCATATTCTCGTAGACCTGAGATTAAAGGTAGCCTTACAAAATATAGTTCAAGAGTAAGAGATCGCACGACCTTGTCGGCCAGTTCACATTACCATTGCTCGAAATAGTATGTGGGGTATAAAAATATAGTGGGTAAATATTTTATAGTACTTAGCAGACTTGGGTCGAATACTGAAAATATCCGTATTTGAATACGAATACGAATACCAAAAAAAAATCTTTGAATACTCAGTATTCATGAATACTCGGAATCGGTATTCGAATACTGGAAAAAAATATTCGACTACTTGAAAAGAAAAACACCCATTCCGAGTTAAACATTGTGAAGAGCAAAACCTAATTTTTACCCAACTCCTTGAAAATTGAAAACGCAGCAAATTGTTTAACCTCTGCATAAAAATGTTGAAGAGCAAAAGAAAAAAGAAAAAACTCACCTCAATTTTCTTATTTTTTTCTTTCGTTTTGGTATTCCAATTATTAAAATTTTGGTATTCGAATACTACTATCCACATTTCGTATGCGAATACTCGGTACGCCAGTATTTAAATACTCACACAAATGTATTCGACGAATACTTGAAATATATTCGACGAATACTTGAAAAGTATTCGAAGACAGAATCCCCAATACTGACCAAAAAGTATTCTGCCGAATACCAAACACACAATTCTATTTAAATACTATTCGAATACCGGCCCAATGTATTCTGAATACTATTCACCATACTGAGTATTCGAATACGACCCAACTCTGGTACTTAGTGTACTTTAGAATAAATATTTGATGTGGTGAAAACCGTGCATACTTTATACCATCGGATCCAAACATTTTAAACTACCAAGGTATAATATACCGAACATAAAACATGGTGGATGGTGGAAGTATTTTTATATGCACAACACCGAGTAGTTAGCAAAATTTCCATTTGTGTATTATACAACTAATTATTTATAAGTTTCTGACGTAAATTATTATTTTTCTGTTCTATTATTTCTTAGCACACAAACCAATTTTCATCGAAATCCAGTAATTATTCGCTAATCTATTGTAATTTACAAAAAACGTACTCAAAATTTTTTAAGGAGTACAAGCGGGGCTGCTGCCCTGGGACCTTCACATCGAATGTTTGGGTCCACCTTTAAAAAAGTGAAGAAGAGTTAAATAATTAGGGATGAGAACTTTTCTTTTTGGGTACAAAATTTCAGAGATATTTTTTGCTCTCCAATTTTTTGGTTACAAAATTCCATCCACGTTTACTTCGAGAAAGCCCCCACAGGCTCTATGCCCCAGGGCCTCCACACCTTTAAATTCAGCGCTCACTCGTATATTTTTGAAAATTTAAAATGTTTAAAAACCGTTCCGGGGTATTACTTTTAACCTATAAAGCTTCTAAAATATGTTATTACCTACCTTAATAATAATAATAAGCTTTATTGTCATGAAAAATATTTAGATATCTTTGTAGACAAAGCAAAACAATAAGTTATATATACATATACAACATAGACCGATGCACACACAAATATATAATAGTAAAAAGAAATACCTTTTATGGAAATGTATCCTCGAAAAATTCACTAAAATTGTAATACGCTATTTTAAGTAAAATTGTTTAAACATATTTTTTAAATTTCTTTAAGTTTTTAATATTTTTTATAGAATTTGGTTAATGATTAAATATCTTTTTTGATTCATAAATTATAGATTTTTTAATTATATTTGAATGTGGTATAAGTAGATCAATGCAGGAGTTATTTCTAAAATTATATAAATAGTTTTCATTATAATTACACCAATATTTTTTATATATTAAACAAACACTTTCCAATAAAAAAAAATAGATGCCAGTGTCAATATCTTATGTTTAATAAATAAAGGTTTGTAAGATTCCCTAGATTTGATTTTGCAAATAGTTCTTATAGCTCTTTTTGCAAAATAAAAACTGAGGTTAACATATTTTGACTAGAGTTTCCCCAGAAACAAATACCATATCGTATTATTGATTCAATTAATGCTAAATAACTAGTTTTCAGTAGTGGAAAATCAAGTTCAGTAGAAAGAATAGTCGATTTTAAGTGGTCCACTTATGGAATTTTAAGTCTAAACTAAAAAACATTTTGAAATTACGTGAGTATTCTTAGGGCGGAAACACCAAATAAAAATTCCATTTGTTTCAAAATCTTTCAGGATTTGATTATAGTCTTTTTTATGTGTTTGAGACTGTCTGTCTGTAGGTTTCCTGTGGTGCAAGATGCGCGGCTGTTGGTGACCCTCACTACATAACCTTTGACGGAAAACGGTATGATTTCATGGGACAGTGTTCCTACTATCTGGTTAAATCAAACAACTTTTCCATTGAAGCTGAAAACGTCGCTTGTGCTGGCTCTATTTCCCAGGCAATGAATTTTCCACCTAGCGTTTCGACAGGTAAGAAAAACATAACTTAAATAATACGGTTATTCTTTTTTTTGTGTGTTTAGCGAAAAAACCAAAAAAAAAAGAAATTCCTTCGTATTCCCTCTCTTATAAGGAGACTGATCGACTCTTAGAAACATCTGTCGTATATTTACAAGTTTGGTATTTTTTCAGATCTGACTTATTTTTCTTTTAGGTTTACCATCATGTACAAAAACGGTCACCATCAGAATCAACGGGCAAGTCATTAAACTGAAACAAAACCACGACGTGGTCGTTAACGGACTAGATGTAACCAAAATACCGTACAACGTAGCTGGAGTTACAATTAGAGGAGTGTCATCTATATTTTTACAGGTACAGACAGAGTTAACTAAGCCGTGTCTTTACTTAGTAACATGTTACAAAAACTTGTTGCTGATACATGTTGAAAAAAATAACTTGTTGCTTTTTATAAAAATTTAAAAACGTGTAACATTGTTGATAACAGTGTTAAGTAGCAAGTGAGAACGCGGTTTGCTACTTAGCGCTGTTATCAACAATGTTATCTGACATGTTTCTAAAATTTTATACAAAGCAACAAGTTATTTGTTTTTTCAACATGTATCAGCAACAAGTTTCTGTAACATGTTACCAAGTGAGGACACGACCTATCATGTTTCTAAAAGTTTATAAAAAGCAACAAGTAATTTGTTTTATCAACATGTATCAGCAACAAGTTTTTGTAATATGTTACTTAGTGAGGACACGGCTTAATATTAATTTATTGTACCATTGATTCAATGTGCAATGAACACAATAACCAAAACTTAGTACTTTTAGTCAGATATTAGTAATTTATGTAACAAATGCATAAAGTGATACATTTTTTTAATAATGGGAAGTTTGACAGTACGAGCATGTGGGCGAGTGCGGCAATCCAATGAGTAAAGAAAAGACACTTTATGCATGTGTTACAAGCTATATTTTTCACGACCATATAAAAATTTCCCAAAATACCATTTTATACATGTTTTATTTATGTAAACTTATTAATTTTCATTTTTGCAGCACAGCCATTATATTCTAACAACTGCTTATTTTTTAAGAGACAATTATCTTTCATAACTATGCGGTTATTATTTAATTTTAGAAAATTGTATGTACTTACTTTTTGTACAAAATAAAACTAAAACAGTATAAATACCTTTTCAATTTCTTAGTCATCCAAAGTCATTATTACTATTAATTTTTAATAATTTCTATTAAATTTATTTGGAAACCGTCCGTGTAGTAAGCATGGAACCATAACACTAATTTAAAGTGTAAAAAAATTCTGAAGTGTAGTAGTAGTGTACGAGAATGAAGTACTTTATCTTCATGTCAACGATTATAAAGCTGCATTTTGCTTTACGGTCGTGGAAAAAAACTATTTATTTGATTTATTTAGTATTATTTATCTATATATTTCTAGGCTGAACTTCCAAATGGTATAGAAATATGGTGGGACGGAGTGACTCGCGCTTACATCGATCTCCCTGCTTCTTTCAAGGAAAAAACCCGAGGACTCTGCGGAACATTCAACAACAACCAGAAAGATGATTTTCTGACACCCGAAGACGACGTTGAACAAGCTGTCATACCGTTCGCTAACAAATGGAAAACCAGCGAAAAGTGTAACGACGTACCGGAAGTGCTGTCCAGTCATCCGTGTGACGTAAACTTGCACAATAAGGCAACAGCGGAGAAGCACTGTTCGAAGATCAAGTCGGATCTGTTCAAGGATTGCCATTGGTAAGTAAAGGGGTACAAGGTCAACCGACAGGCCATGTTTGAATTGCATTGATTTAAAACGGCAGTAATACTAAGTATTTTGGCTCAATTTAACTACAGGGTGTTTTTTAATTGTGTGTTAAAAATTTAAGTGGTAAGTCATAAACTAATTTTATTATAAATATATACATTTACCTAAAATTGCTTCCTAAGGGAGCTACGCCTCTTTAAGTGTAGCACCGTGTATTCCGAAATTAGATATTTTTTAAATACCATTTTGTAAGAAAAAATGTGTTTATTTTGATTAGATCTACCACATACTTAATTTATGTAAAATTCTGAGCAAGTTTAGCTAAAAAGCGAATAAGGCGCCCAGTATCGTGCATCGATGTTTAAAATTGCAAGTTTTCTATAAACGGTTAGTCCTATTGATGTAAACCAAAAGTAAGGTAAAATTTCTTCAAAAAAAAAATACCAGAAGGTCTTACAGCCTAAGCACTCTCTAGAAAAGAAAGAACCAACAAAATAAGAAGTTTGGGGTTTGCCCAGGTGTAAGAAGCTATACACGAAAGTAGTATTTTGTAATATGTCTTTAGAGGCGCTGGAAAAGCCATAAAATGACCTTAAAAGGCAGCTGAGCTGGAGGGTAAACAAGACAAGGAAGTGTAACTCAAAAATATATATGGACTTTCATTGTCATTATTTTAATCTTTACACAACGTTTCGAGCAGTTCTTTCTTCCCGTTTTCAAGATTAAAGTGTTTGCAGTGTATCATACAAAAAATATATTAAACGAATTAAAATCTCAGGAAAAATAACTAGAATATGATTTTCTGTTTTCAAGGTATGTGGATCCAGAACAATTTTACCAAGACTGTATGTACGACATGTGCGCATGCGAATTCAAAGTTTCCAAATGTTTGTGTCCCACAATGTCAGCCTACGCAGCTGAATGCTCCAGAAGAGGTATACAATTATTAGAGAAGTTTTCTTTTTACCAAATTGTTTATAATTTATATTATATTATACAATCTTTTTTATTTACTTTTTAAATAATAAACATATTCTCCTGATTTAGGAATAAAAATTGACTGGAGAACCGATGTTAGAGAATGTGGAATTCATTGTCCAGGCGGCCAAAAGTACCAAGTTTGTGGTAATTCGTGCACCAGAACTTGTTCTGATATTTCTCTTAGACCCGATTGCAAGAATCAGTGCGTTGAGGGATGTAATTGTCCAGAGGGAGAGGCATTAGGTATGTTAATAGCATCATCAGGAGCTATATTGTCGATACATGTAAAAGACACTTCAGTGTAAAGACTTTTCCTTAAGTTTTAAAAATAGTTATCATTTTTTAGGGTTCTAAACATTGAACTACTTACATTACATTATATTTTTATTTTAGATGATAATGGAGAATGTATCCCAATCGGTCAATGCAAATGTCAACATGACGGTCTGGACTTCCAAGCGGGTTACAAGGAAGTTCGCCCTGCCACTCACGGACTTGAACTGTGCACTTGTTTAAACGGAATCTGGCAGTGCAAATTGGCAACACTGCAGGAAATTCAAAAGTTCCCTAGGGCGAATGACTTGAAAGCCAAGTGTGATGCTTCTAGGTAAGATAATATACCAAATAAACAGATTGATATGAGAGATACTACAAGCTGGATATTAGATTTTTCATAAGATGCTACTTGTTTAGGACTTCAATAAAATTACTAAAAGTGGACTGTAAAAACCTTTATTTAGAAACAAAGCTAAGAGCTACACAGAAAGGACACAGGAACGGTCAGTCATGTTGATAGTAGAGACCCGAATACAATGTTCCCAGCTCTTACATGAGTAATTACACTTGGCCGGAGTAATACTACTGCACTAAACATTAAATTAGAGAAAAAGATATTCATATATATAGATATTTTCATCAGTGGCCTTGACACTACTGATGAACTATTAATATCAATGCTGGAAATATCTAAATAAAACCAATAATTAAAATATTGATATTTTAGACGTATCTAACCGTTGTCAGTGTTGTCAAATAGCATCCAACAACACTCAGTGGTGTCAAATAACATCTGACAACAACACTCAATGTTGTCAAATGCCATCTAACACCACTAAGTGTTGTCAAAGAGAATCTGTTACTACTCAGTGTTGTCAATTCTTAAAATATAAGTAGTGTTCCTGGTATATGAGTTTCCTTCCCTTCCCCTAAAATTGTTAATATTTATTACAGAAACTTTGAATTTACCACTTGTGAGGATGTAGAGCCTGTAACATGTAAAAACATGCACACAAATGAACATTTTTCACCTACTGTATGTCACTCCGGATGCAAATGCAAAGAGGGTTATGTACTCGATTCCAAAAATAAGAAGTGTGTCAAACCCACCGAGTGTCCTTGTCATCATGGTGGACGGAGCTACAAAGAAAAATCTGTAGGTACGTAAATAAATTTAAAAATAAACCATGTATGTCAGTTTTTTGCAAACCTATGAAGACGACTAACCGACTTTTCCAGCATATAAAATATACGTTTTTTTATTTATTTTATCATCATTTTATTTTTCCGTTTCAGTACAAAGCGACTGTAACACGTGCACTTGTAAAAACGGCAAATGGGAATGCACCGACCGACAATGCACAGCCGAATGCTCAGCGTGGGGAGACTCCCACTACAAAACCTTCGATGGAAAACACTTTGACTATCAAGGACAATGCGACTACGTTCTGGCGAAAGGAAATCTTGGTCCAGACGATTTTGACATTACCATTCAGAACGTACCGTGTGGTTCTTTGGGTACTAGCTGCTCTAAGAGCGTCATTATAAGGTTAGAATGTATAAAAGGTTTTTTTTTTTAATTTGTAATCTATATTATTCCTTATAATTTCAGGGTTAACTCAGGAGAAGATACTGAAACAGTGACATTAACCAAAGATAAACCGACACCGAAGTATAGTGCTCCAAAACATCTGACTGTTCGAGAAAAGGGCATGTTTGTGATAGTTGAAGCGCCGGATCTAGGTTTGGTGGTACATTGGGATAAAGGTATGTATACAGGGTGTATGTTTAATGCAATCACGAATTTTGATGTTAAAATCTAGAAATTAAGTACCAATTTTTGCAACATCCATCCTATTTGCCAGATTTAGCTCTCTTTGAGTTCCGGCTGTTGTCATAAGAATACAGGGTGCTCTAAAAGAGTTTTATTTTTAGGTACTAGGGTCTATGTTAAAGTGGATCCTCGTTGGAAAGACAAAATTAAGGGACTTTGCGGCAACTACAATGACAATGAAGCTGACGATTTCATGACCCCATCTGGTGGTCTGCCCGAAGCGTCTGTAAACATTTTTGGAGATTCGTGGAGGTCAGACCCATTTTTTTAGTAACTGTTTAATTGCTGTCTTAAATATTTGAATTTTACCTTTTAATTAAAATATGATTACTTTATGATGTTTTTAAATATTTTTTCAGATTGCAAAGCTACTGTTCGGAAGCTTTGGAAGTGACAGACACCTGCGCAGATCGTCCTGACAGAAAAGTGTGGGCTCTCAAAAAGTGCGGCGTTCTTAAAAGTTCCCTTTTTGTTCCCTGTCACTCCGAAGTGCCTTTGGATGCCTATTTTGACAGGTGATATTTTAAAATTATCTTTTAAATTGCTTAGGTCTCAGTCTAAAAAAAATAAATATATTTTAGATGGGTTTTTGACGTTTTAGTTTAAATGAAATGTAATAAACATAGGTATTGATTCTAGATGTGTTTTCGACGCATGCGCATGCGACCAAGGCGGCGATTGCGAATGTCTCTGCACAGCTATAGGGGCCTACGCTCAGGAATGCAACAACAGAGGTGCCCCGGTCAGGTGGAGAAGCCAACATCTGTGCCCGATGCAATGCGATGAACGCTGTTCGACGTACAGCCCATGTATAAGTACTTGTCCACACGAAACATGCGATAATCTGTTGACCAATAGTAAATTAACGAAGAGTTGCGGGGAGGACACTTGCGTTGAAGGGTGTAACCCTAAACCTTGCCCACCGGATTATGTGTATCTTAATGATTCGTATATTGATTGTGTTCCCAGGAATATTTGTAAGCCTGTATGTATGGGTAAGTATTACCTGTTTGTAGATTTTATTGGTACCCAAAGCAGGGGCGGTCATATCAACTTTCCGAGGGGGGCATATCATCATTAAATGTCCATATTTGCAGTTAGGTGTGTTTAGGTACAAAAAAACTAATCCGTTACAAAGGATGTGGCATGAAAAGGGGGCCATGTCCCCCATGGCCCCCCTTATGACCGCCCCTGACCCAAAGTGTTCATAGTGGTTCGCAATATTTTGATAAATGAGAACCATCGATGGAAAATATTCTACGGACCCCTTGTAACCACGACCTATTAGAATCAGCTTATAAGATAGTTATTAAAACACAGGATGATTAAAAAATTGATCACAAAACATAAGGTGGTGATTCTACATGTCATTGGTTTTCGAGTTACAATCCCTCAAAATTTAAAAAGTTTTTTGCCTTTCTTTTTTTTTAATTGTTTGCTTAATCAAAAACTGATATGACCTATACAGGGTGTTATTTAATTGAAGGCTAAAAATACAGGATATAATTCTTTATCTTATTCTAGGAAGAAAAGCTTATATGAACATATGTCCTTAACATCTTAACTCATACATTTTAAATATTGCAATAAAACTTGGTATCTAGGGACTTTTTGACATGAGCTATTCATATCTGAGTTTATTTTGATGTGTTTACTAGATGATGCCACCCACACTACTTTAAAATTCTCTAAAACGTTCCAACTTGTTTATGCTACTCTGTATGTACCATCTAAGTAAACCAGTAAATTCTCCTATGCTTTCTACACAAAAAAGTGTACCTTATAAGAATGGCTTTGAGCCACGTTTTCAAGATATTTGCATTTAGTGCAACCAAAAAGTATATGGATGAATATGAATACATACAGCAGTTTACTTATGGCTAATATGCTGCTTTTAAAGGCATTTTTGGGTTGCACTAAATAACTTAAACGCGAATATCTAGAAAACGGTCAGGGTGATTGTTACAAAGTGTACGTTTCTTGTGTAGAGAGCATGGGTGAGTTCAGTATTTTACTTGGATGGTTCATACAGGAAATCACAAAAAAGTTGCAACGTTTTAGATAAATTCAAAGTAGTGTAGGTAGTGTCCTCTAGTTAACACCTAAAGAATAACATCAAATATGAATAGGTCATGTCAGAGAGCCCTAGATACCAAGTTTTAATACAATATTTTAAACATATGAAATATTATTAAAGTAATTTAAAAATAATGTTTGAACTTTAACATCCTGTATCTCAGTTAATATCAACTCTTGTACTGAGGTAGGTTTAGAAATTGCAATATTTTAACTTTACAATCTCCAATAAACTTCTGAATTATGACTTAGAGACCACCCTATACATGAAGAATAAATTAGGTCGATTGCGCTCATCATTTTAGTAAAAAACATGAATTCCCCTAGAGAACTCTTTACTTAAATGGAAAATTCTTTTTTGGTCATAATTTTTAGGTTTTGATAGCTACTCTATGACAGCACCAATATGCAACTTAAAATCTAAAACGACACATTTTCATATTACAGAATTGGATGGTGTTACATACTACGAAGGAGACCTTATAGAAGAAGATGCTTGCCACTCATGCTACTGTTCTAGAGGCGAGAAAATCTGCAAAGGACATCCCTGTAGTACTACCGCGCCACCTGTCTTTACTACACATCAACACGAACAAACTGTTCAGTGTGTTGAAGGATGGACTAACTGGATTAATCAAGATAAGGTATTTATAGTTAAAAATTATATACAGAGTGATTATTTTTAAGTCGGCACTATTGCTATAGGTGGGCCCATATTTAATTCATTCTGAAAGCGATGCCGCCAAGTACACAAAAATGAGAAAGTAAACAAACCTTTTCGAATGCACATAGCCTTTGACAGAGTCTGATTACATATTTTGATATAAATAATAAAAAATACATTTCTAAAACGATGCTAAAACACGTATCACCTACTTACAAAACATTCTCTCATTTCGCCTCTGCCTACTATAAAACCGGTGGCACGTGGCGTGGTACTAGAAACTCGTGGGGTTAAATATTTTTGCTGCAATAAATCATTGTTCACAAAAATGTTTCTTTACTTTATCATTTTTTGTGTACTTGGCGGCATCGCTTTCAGAATGAATTAAATTTGGACCCATCTTTAACTTCTTTATTATTGGAGATACGAAGTCGGTTAAATTAGTAAAATTGTAGTATTTTTTCCGCTGATTAACGTGCTGCCAACAAAAAAACAATTAAACATCGGATTTTTGATCTACTGCAAAAATATACTATTTTTAATGGAACAACCTGTATACAGGTTGTAATTTAATTGGCTAAATTACAGAGTATGATTTTTAGGTTATTTTAGAAGAAAATTTCATATAAACATAGCTTAACGTCTTAACTTTTAAGATACAGGGTGATAAATAAAAAAAAAACAAAAAAATTTGAAAACACGTATTTTAGTAAAACCTGTTATACTGGATACAAACCTTATTTCAATAAGTATTTATTATTTTTGTTACACAAATCCTAATTAAGAATTATAAAACCTAATTTTTAAGAGAAAAAGATGCAATGCTTCTTTTATGGTCTAAAAATATGCTTTTAAGTGATTTTTTTACCGTTAAAAAATCCTGTTTTTTTAATCATTAACATAAAGATAAAGTAAAAAAATTCTAGTAAACTACATAAAGTGTTAAAAAAGTAACTTTTTTTAACACTTGAATTAGTGTTTTGTTTCCATGCCTTCTACGATTATCTTAAATATCAATTTATGCACTGTAACAGTAAACGCGACATCAACTGAACCAAACGGTCAAGTTACCTTTGATTTCGTCATTACTTCTTTTAGTTCGTGTGTCACAAGTTTTAAAATTTGACAGTTTGCAAATAAATTTAATAGAAATTATTTAAAATTAATAATAATAATGAATTTAAAATAGACAAATAAATTGAAAAGAAATTTATACTGTTTTAGTATTATTTCTACAAAAAGTAAGTACATACAATTTTCTAAAATTAAATAATAAATGCATAGTTATGAAGAGGATAATTGTCTCTTAAAAATAAGGAGGCTAGGATTTTTTGTTTCAATATAATGGCTGTGCTGCCAAAATTAAAATGAATAAGTTTAGATAAATAAAACATGTGTAAAATGGTATTTTGGGAATTGGGAAAAAATATGTAACACATGCATAAAGTGCCCTTTTTTTACTTATGGGATTGCCGCACTCGCCTAACGGCTCGTGCTGTCAAACTTCCCATGCGTAAAAAAACTAAATTAAAACATTATTATCCGAGAAAAATAGTATGTTCAACTCGTAGGACCAGGACCGTACGTTGAAAGTGATTCTGGGGGCAAAAAGGCGACAACTAAAAAAAGGGCTTCAGGTAGAGTTCCAACTCTGTTAGTAAACACCGCTACGTCATACTTTGATAGCAGCAAAATGCCCAAAACACACGTCTCATCGACTACAAAAACCCTATATCTATAATTTGTGGTAGCTAGTTATTCCATGCTTCAATTAACCGATGCCTATGGTAAAAAATACATAGCCAGTCGGTGATGTTGCATGCAAACATGTAGTTGCTGATGAGGTAGCTGTGTTGAACTTACAGCGTTCGTGCTCTAAGTAAACAAAGCGGTAGCTTAGGCTCCACCTCCAGCAAACAAACCACCGTTAAGAGGTCTTTTTGGGGTTTCTGGGGAGGGCAATTGCCCCCATTAACTCCCTGCGTAGGACAAGCATATTAATTCCGGACTCTTGGTCGTCCGGAAATATGTATATGTATATCGCTCTTCCTTCACGTTACACAATAACCTATTTCTTCATCGTTATCACGATGATTATGTACTCCATTTTAGTACACTACATAAAGTGTTTTAAAAAAGTAACTTTTTGATGTTTTTTTACAATCTGATTTAGTCTTTTGTTTTAATGCCTACTAGAATTTATTTTAATAGGAATTTATGTAACGTACCAGAAAATGCGAGATCAAGTAAACCAGATAAAGTTCCCATAAATTCCGCCATAACTTCTTTTAGTTCATGTGTCACTAAATTTAAAATTTATCAGTTTTGAATAAGTTTAATAGAAATTATCGAAAATTAATAATAATGAATTCAAATGACTCAGAAATTCAAATTATAAAATTTATACGGGCGTAAAAAAAAATAGTATGAAACTCATGCATAAAGAGTCCTTTTTACTCATGGGACTGCTGCACTCGACTGATGGCACATGTTGTCAAAACTCCCATTCGTAAAAAATGTTTAGCTTCATTCACTTGTGACATAAAACTCTATTTTTTAGATTTCCAGCAAGGACAAAACTAAAATTAAACGATATCGAACCATTACCAACTGCATTAGTCTTAAATAATCTAAAAGGATCGAGCAAGTGTGATATTTATAAGATGGTTGCAATCGAATGTATAACAACTGACGGACGACATCCAAAGGAACTGGGACTAGATGTGGAATGTAGTTTGGAAAAGGGTCTAATTTGTAGGTAAGAATTACATTTTTTAAACTCTCTCAGATCAAGGATCACATGCAACATTTAAAGATATTAACCCCATTTCTTATCTATCTCTTTTGCCCTTACATTGTAAAAGCTGACCTGTGATGTCAGTGGTCGATATAATAACCTATGAATAGAGCACCGAATCTGATTCTAAGACGATTTTGGCAACAATACCGATAGCAGAAATAAAATTTATATTTTGCTAAATAGAGATACAAAAAATGTTTGCTTTTCTTGTTTTCTGTAATTCTTTTTCATATTGAATTATTTATCTATTTTAGATCCTCAAATAAAAACAAGCCTTGTCCAGACTTTAAGATAAGAGTACTGTGTGCATGCGAGAGGCATACAACGCCATTAGTACCAGTCGTATCAAAAGCACCACCCTGTGACATCAGCAGTACCAGACCAAATCAGGAACACCCCACAGATTGTCATAAGTTTTTGCAGTGTTCTCCAACAATGAACGGATTTGAACTAGTAAGTAAAAAATAGTTATTATCCTTAGACCTTAGAATAGAGCAATAGAAGCAGCTCGGCTTACTCGGCTTATTGTGCGCCCTCTCTTTTGGGTGATGTCAGCCAGACGGGACCTACAGCTTAACGTGGGTTTCGTAAGTGCGGAAAGTTCGACTTTGTATGTGTAAGCACCTTAGTGCCAGAAAGATACGTTTCGCATACGTAATTAAGAAGCTCTTTGCAAAAATCCCAAATGTCAAATTTTTTCAAAAATGAACTTACGCGGGCTGTGTGTTGACGATTTAATTATCTACATCCCTTGCAAATGCCAGTAGTATACAGATATACAGACTGTCCGCGAATGGGGTTAACAAGAGGGCAAATGGACCAAAATTCCATTTTTTGTTTTCAATAAAAATTTTTGCTTGTAAAAAAGGATTTACGAAGAGAAAATGTTGATTTTATATACATGGTTCCCAAAACTTAAAAAAAAAAAACATGATTTTTCTCCAAGAGTAAACTACCATTATGTTTCATTTTAAAGCAAAATATCATTTAGAACATTTATTTAGAATATCATTTGAATGACCTTATTAATGTTTCAGGGGTATGAAAAAGTTTCATGATATGAAATGCGTGCGAAAAAGTTTATCCGTACGCTTGTGGATAAAAGTACAGATATAGGTACTTGAAATAAATATTTACGATGATAAGTTTTATTTTTATTTTGTTATTAAATACACAAAATTTTGGGTATTGATCCTAGTCCAACTCTTTCGGTGGTGAGATTGTTATAGGCGGTAAGATTATTAACTTGTTACAAAAACCTTTAATACAAAACAGGCTTTTTTGACATTGTCTTGTTACTACGCCACCGAAAAAACTGCACGGCTCTCCTGGTCCTGAAATAATAAAGAATATAAAAGGTTAAGTGTTTGTCTAATTTTACACAGAGAATATGATTCCGTAGTAGTGGGGTCAATCTAGATCTAGATGGAATTTATTTTCAGTAAACTGAAAAATCCTTTTTTTTTTAATATCTACAACAGACTGCAAATACTTGTATCACAGAAAAAATATCTGTATTTTGTATGTGTTTGTATCAATCATAAGTTCTAGGTACTGTGTGTACCTAAGATACGATAAAATACAGGTATTCTAATCCTGTGAAGCATCATGGGTAATGTGTCAAGCGGTCGCCCCACCACGAGTGCGTCAGACACACTACCGGCAAATAAAGTATTTTTATGCGAACTCCTCCAGTAATAACAATTATTTTTGAACAATATATGATGGTTGTAGTACACATTAAGTATCCGCATGATTATAGTTTTTTTAACAAAGAATATTGGTAAATAGTCAATTCTTAATATAATAATCTGAGGATTAACGAGGTTATCCTATAAAAACTTTCTTTTAGCAATGTTTTGGATGATCAACTTATTCCACTTTAGCCTTTATTTACGTAATAACAGGCTAATGGAAAGTATACATATAAAAGGTCATTAGTACATATACTTTGGTCACCAATGTTATTCATTTAATTGGCTATAAATACATTGTTAAATTGAAGATATGTTCTGTAGTTCGGCGGATTCATTTAATGAATGGTAATTATTTGGGTACACGCCAAAAATTAAATTAAAAGTACTAAAAAACCAAAAAAATTAAAACAAGTAAAAAGATAATTAAAAAACGACGTTTCGGTGACAAATATGCCACCGTTGTCAAGATAAATTGAATAAAAATAATAAAAATAAAAATTAACTATTATTAAGGTTTAAAATTTTAAAATTTATGTTTTTTTTAGGATATTCTGAAATCTCTTTGACATTAAATGTCAAATATATTGTTATACCATAAAATAGAGGATTAACTGCGCTTGGGGAAAACCTGTTTAACCGGAGATATTGAGGTCATAATAAGAAACAATTAGGTCAAGGTTTTTACTTGATTATTTTTATTTAATATTATTGTGGAAGGGTGAACAAGATTATACACAATAACACTCGTCTACTGTTGAAAAATAATTTTTATTATTGGAGGAGTTCACATGCATTCGCGTGGCAAGAGTGTCTAACACATTCGTGGTGGGACGACCGTTTGACACATTACCCATTATGCATCACAGGATTAGAATACCTGTATTTTATCGTATCTTATGTGTACCTGTTCTTTATAAGTATAATCCGCTTTATCTCCCAGTTCCGTAAACGTACTATTTTTATTTATTGTATACTTCTCTTACTTTAATGCCTAGTCCTCATGGACGGTAAAATATTGCGGTACCTCGGAAGTCCGAAATTACGTGACTACAATATTAAAATTGCATTGGGCTGTCGGCAGCCATATTAAAAAAGTGACAGATCCGTGTCAGTACCGGAAAAAAGTTGAAAATGTTTAACTTTTACAGAATTTGCCCATTTTCTTGTTTACTTTTGTGCTTGTCAGGTATTTTTGTTAATATTGTTAGTTTAAAAGATATAATAAATCTATAACCTAAATTAATGTTTTTGCCTCCATAAACAGACGACTTTTTAAAAATTGCGTCAATCCGCAGTTCCGGATTTACACAGTTTTTGTTCACTTGAGCACTAATAACAATCATAAGCCCTAGTAGTTGAGATCAGAATTCCTCTATACGGGGTCGCGACTTTCGGCCATATTGGTTTAACGTGGTTGACGTCACGTGGACCATTTTTTGGCAATGTTGTTGAATGAGATAAGTGTTAGATCAGTGCCTGAGAAATACAGTTTATAATATATATTTTTTTATCTTTGGACAATCCACGAAGGCTGAAAGCCTAAATACTAACGTACCGTGGGTGTCTTATGCAGGGTAAGAGGAAGTTTGTTAACACGGGACTTACATATATTATTAGGGATATTATTAGAATAACAGTTTACAAATCACTTTTTAATTATTATTAAGTTGCAACCTCTTCGACTTTACATAAAAACCTTTGGGATCACATCTTTCCACAAAGATCACTTTGAAAACAATGCAAAACGAAAAGCACTAATTCTAGACGCCACTGGATTGATCATCAGCTGTCAAAATATAGCGACTTTACCCAGTCTTGCCAACTTTTCCCGGTACCATGCTTTTCCTTGCGTCCCCGGCCTCGATCCGTCTAAAGTCGAGGATGTGTCTCAACCTATTCCCAGTATACTGTATAAGCAATAGCTAAAAGTATATTGGCCAGTAAAGCAACAACAAAAGATATATTATGAATGATCCAATACGAACTGTTTACATGCCGGTATTCACGTTAGATTGTCTCTTTCTCCCACATTGCCTATGTGTTATGTTATTTAGCTGATCCGGTATATAAATAATTAATCTTGGTTCTCCGTAGTGGATACGACAAACCCACCCGGCGTTGCCAATTTATGCACCATTTCCCTAACTGGGGGAAAACGTAAAATTTGCAACATCGCGCTTAGGTATATTATAAGTCACTTTTTAAAATCATAATTAAAATTTGAGTGTAAACTAGTTTGTAACTTACTTACCGCCTGGTACAGTTACATTAAGGCAATATGGACAGCAGCAGAAACAGTTTGGGTAATATAAAAGTTCTCCATAGCCGCATTGTGGTATGAGACATAAGCAAGGTTTTACTGGGGGAAGTATAACTTTTACAGGGGAGGTTGTGCTAAAATGCCTGTTGTACCTGTAAAAAGCAAAGTAAGCAATGTTACTGCAAAAATTACAAGCGAATTGCACATGTTAACTTATCTTTAAAATATAAAGTTAAAGTTATGGGAAAAGTTTGAGTTTTATACTTTTCTTATCATCAGTCAGTCTATTTTTACTTTTTTAAATTTATTTTTTGTTATAAATATGTTATTTATATTACATGTTTTAACTTTGTAATGTTTACAAAAAACTGATACTTTATATATGATTTAGACGTTTAAATAAAAGGAAAACATTATAAAATTGCGTGTTTTTCTAAAATTATAGGGAAATGACGTCCTTTTGTTTATTACTTTGTTATTTTTTTTTATTTAATAAGACAACGTAAAAATATTGGAAATGCAATGTTAGGATCTCGAATACGGTAAGAGATACAGGGTTGGTAAAATTGGGGCAAAGTTGTGCATTTTATGCTTAACAATATTCCGTTTTTAAAAACTAAAAATTTGCAGCCGTTTCGGAATTATTAGGCAAAAACCGAAATTTTGCGAAGCAGTTTCTATTTTTTTCTTGGTTTATTTCAACAGATATTTTAAAACTAACGACATATTAACATTGCCACTTTTTCTGTTCTATACAATTATGTCACTAAATTTAAAATTCGACGTTTGGTCTTTGAGCCACCATCATCAACTTTGTTTTTTTAAATGGGCGGAATATTTTGTTTTAAACCTAATAAACTCATTATTTAATTCTAAATACAACGATATATCACACTTTACATTTATGCGACGTTTCGAACAAAAAAAACACAAAAATTTCGTTTTTATTCCAAACGATTTTGGAAATTTTCATTTAAAGGTAAGTATGAATTAATTTATTTTTATTACTACTTGTTTTTATTTCTTTTAATAATTTCTTTATTTATAATTTAATTGACATCATTTTATAGAACAGAAAAAGTGGCAATATCAATGTGTCGTTAGTTTTAAAATATAAATAAACCGAGAAAACAATAATCGCAGAATTTCGGTTTTTTCCAGATAATTCCGGAACGGCTGCAAATTTTTAAATTTAAAAACGGAATATTGTTAAGCAAAAAATTGCGCAACTTTGCCCCAATTTAACCAACCCTATAACTTTTACCGTTTTCGAGATCCTAATGGTGTTCCTCGAATTTGTAACAGGCTGTATATAGAAGGATTACGTTTTAATTTACTTGTACGGCTTTTTGTTAAAGAGTTTGCCAATATCATTAGTTATTTGTATAATACGCACAATTCTCATTTTAGTAATTAAAAGAACTAAATATTTTTGAAGAATAGTCGTGACTGGGTACACGCCGAAATAACGAAAAAGAATGAGACCAGTTCTGTCTTAGTCCCGGATTATAGAGACTGATAGTCTAGTTAACAAATTCAAAACGTGCTAAATAGAAATAAATCTTCTTAAATATGTGCTTATTTGATTCGGAATGACGTCTATAAAACAAAATAAAAAACATCTTTAGTTTTTTGTTAATAACTTTAAAAATAATGGCATTTAAGGAATTTTGAAAAAAACTAAAAGAAGAGGCAATTTTCATTAAACAGTCCCAACTCCAGGAACTCTATCTCCATTATTTCTATTTTTAAGACATCACTAACCAAAAATTTCCTTAAAATGTATAATCACCTGCCTGTTGAGTTAAGACGTATTGATGTACTAAAATTTAGGAAATCGGTCAAAAACTTTTTAGAGCCCCAAGCCTACTATCATCTTGACGAATTTTACAATGATTCTTTTTATTTTTTAACATTGTAAATTTTATTTAGTTGTAAGTAGCATGTTTTTAAATTAGTATATTTAATTTATTTTGCTGATAGCTTTGGCAGTGATAAAAACAATGTCAACTGTCTTGAACATAATGCCTGTGTTTTTTTCTATTACTTTTGATTCTATTTTGTTTTTTACATTTTCTGTTAAATCTGTTACAAGTGGTATATTAGTTGGATATTATTTTAATTGTCATTATATTTAATTGTTTTTGTCCAATGTCTTTTTTATTGTTTTTTATTCTGAATTTGTTGCTATGTATTCTGTACTTAGATTATTGTGTTTTTTTGTTATATCTACTTTTTAATCTTAGTTTAATTAATCTTGGTGCTCGCACTACTTATTAGTTACCCTTTTATTTATGGCCTATCAACAATATCCCTGTTCCTATAAGACAATAAAGCACGTTTTGACTCTGACTTTTAACTTTGACTTTATTTAACGTCAAAAATGGGGCTAGGCGATATTTTTTTTTATAGTATTAAATAACAATTTAAAATCATAGATCAATTATTTAAACCAGTGTTTTTCAAACTTTTTCATGATGCAACTCCCATTGTAAGAAAATATATTTCGCGACCCCCGACCCGTTACTTTTCTTAACTATACAAAATTTTTATGCGTATCATAATATGGATTTGGATATAAATATACATATAATGAAGCACGTAAAACATGTTACTGATATCATAGAGTAAGGAAATTATAAGAGTTATCATGGAATAGCCGATTTAAGGACAGGTCATGCGAAAACTCCCAATATAATTTTATTCGTTTCTCGTTGAAATACCGCCAGTTATTCATTTCAGTAAGCTTACGTGTCTCCCCACCGCTAATGTTACACGAGGCGAGGCTTCGACCGACGCATTTAAAGTGTAAACTGGAAAAATGACAAGTCTGCCGCCAGACCTGCAGCAAAAGCGGTACGAAAATTTTAGCATGCCATGGTTTGTCTTATCCGTAGGTATGTTACTTTATGCTGATATCTAAAGCCAATTTCGCTCATAGATACGTATAACCAATGAAAGAAATTTCCATGCACTTTTGTAAATATTATTATAAAAACTGTAAATTCCACCAAAGAAAATACGTTGCAGGCAAGATGGTTTCAAATTATTTGGGGAAAGATATGGGGGCTCTCAACTAAAATTTACTATACCACGCATAGGTTAAGTGGTTGTAAGGAGGCAAAATATTGACTAGAGTTATGAACTCTGGCTAATTTTTAATATATTTTCAGCAGGTCCGTTCTTAATACTCATACTTATTTATGAATTCATTTTAAAAATGCCAATACTCACAAAAATACCTACATACAGTACACCTAATATGAAAATGTAATTGACTAATCTGGAAGAAGAACTGTAATACTACTACTTCATGCAAGAAATATCTAAAAAAACTGTGCAATGGTGAATCTTAAATCCGTTTTTAACTGTAGCTGTAAAAGAGTCAAATTTGCCAAGTAACCTTGGAGAATATTTGCTGGATTAATCTGCCGATTAGAAGTTACACTTGGAATTCAAGTTTGCCAATTTGGATACCTTTTGGTAATAACAAAAACAGGAATTACCAACTGAGGCCGTAAAGTATTTAATTCCATGTACCCTTGTGTGAGTTGACATTTTCATCAGCGGCACAAATAAAAAGTGTACAAAGAAATCGCTTATATTTAGAAAACGAGTTTTATTTATTATTTATCTATGAGCCTTGGCGTTGGGATGGATGAGTAGTTTTGTAGGATTTTATTATTTTTTTTTTGTTAATTTGTGTCCATTAACATGCAAATGTTTACGAGTAGATTTCTTTTAAGTGACACTTTCTTAATAAATCTATCTTTTTAAACTTAAGTTATTATTTTACAACAAATAGATTTCTCGACGTTTCGCGACCCTCCAACAGAAGCTCCGCGACCCCCGGAGGGTCGCGACCCACAGTCTGAAAAACACTGATTTTAACTTTTATGCCGTAATTTATAAAACAGAGATTGGAAAAAACACTTAATAACCAATGGAATAAGTTTTTGAAAAATCGACATAAATTTTTGTTTCATCGAGGTTTTTTTCGTTTAAGTGTTTAAATTACACTATATTTTTTTATTATTTTTATTGTCATTTAATATTATAAAAAATATTTTAAGTATTATACCGGCTTATTAGATGGCGTACCAGTGCCGTAACGACTTTTTTAATTCCTTAAATGTAATTATTTTTAAAGGTATTAAACACCTTTTTTATTTTTCTTATTTTGTTAATAATAATGGCAATTTTTTATGTGCTAATTAGCCCTTAAAAAACATTTTTCTAGATGTAATTTCGAATGCTATCGCACATATTTTTAGAAGAGCCCGAATAGAAGAGCCCGAAGTGGTCAAGTATAAAATAACTTAAAATACTGAAATTTGGGGCGTTATCCCTTTTTTCTGCATTAACCATTTTAAGACATTTTTCTATAAACAACTTTTTCAAAACAAATATTTAAATAACGGCAGCAAATCGCGTTTTAGCTCAATTTAACGTGCTACGGCATCCTCTTAAGCAAAAATCTCATTTTTGGCATTTAGACCTTTTGAAGTTAAGGTCGTCAATTTTTAGGAGCTTTATTTCTATTTAATACGTTTTTACGTTAACTTGTTAACTAGACTATGAGTCTAGTTAGACTGGTCAAGCCTACTATCATCTTGCCGAATTTTACAATGATGCTTTTTAATTTTTTAACATTGTAAATTTTATTTAGTTGTAGCATGTTTTTTATTATGTTTTCAAATTAGTATGTTTAATTTATTTTGCTGATAGCTCTGGTAGTGATAAAAATAATTTAAACTGTCTTGGACATAATGCCTGTGTTTTTTGTTCTATTACGTTTGATTCTATTTTGTTTTTTACATTTTCTGTTAAATCTGTTACAATGTTTATTATATTTTATGGCAGTGGTATAAATTTAGTTGGATATTATTTTAATTGTTATTATATTTATATTTTTGGCATTTCGACCTTTTCAAGTTAAGGTCTTCAATTTTTAGGAGCTTGATTTCTATTTAACACGTTTTTACGTTTACTTGTTAACTAGACTAGACTTGGTACAATAAGCCTTCAGGCTGCAGTGCCACCGGACATGCAGACGGCTCCCTGGGAAAAAAAAACTAGACTATGAGTCTAGTTAGACTGGTCAGCCCCAAAGAGGTTTTTCTGATTTCTATGGTCAGCCCTATATTTAGGGCCGGCCCGAGAGGTGAGCCGGTGAGCCGATTGCCTCAGGCGGCGTTTCCAGGAGCGGCAAAATGATCCGCTTTAGCATAAAATTTTGTTTTTTCTTTTGCGCAAAAACTTATTCCACACTAAAATAAAAATTTAAACATTATTTATCTGAGGGATTTTCAAAAGTATGTGCTTTACATCTCGCTCTTTAGGAGCGCCGCGCCGCCCTCAAATACACGTTGTGGCTCCCCGGGGCGCCGCGGCGTTCTCTTTAAAAAACACTTATTTAACCAATTATCTACCAGTATAATACGTATACTATATAAGCAAGGTGTTTTGGTATATCGGACGGTAATAGAATAACAAAATAAGCATTATTAGTCACGCATGTTTACATGCCGGTATTTAGTTAGATTTAATTTAAATTTCTAAGATTAAATTCCCATTTTTTTTGTATGGGTTTAAAATAATTAATTGAGTAATGTAACCTAATCATCATACATACCAAATAGGAAATTAATACCCAGTTATTATATGTATGTATATGTCCTATATAAAAGGTAGTTTCGGTTGTGTCCGAAAATTTTTGCGAGCTGTAGTTGCTATATGTATAAAATTGTTTTTTTTTAATGTAATCCAAGAAAATCATATAACAATTTTTTTGGATTTTTGCACAAAAACTGGGCACTTTATTAGTCTAACGCTCTCTTTGTACCCCACTGGTGGCTCTATTTAAAAAGATAATATCTAAAGTTATACGCCATATGATAGAAAAAACTCTGTCCTATGTTTTTTCAAAAAATGAACGGTTTGGAAGATAAATGCTAAAAAGTGCCGAATGGATACTGCCCTCAGATTTTTTTGTCGTAGAATCTTACCAAAAAGACAAAAATGTAATTTTTATTATTACTATTATGCAGAATTAGGTATAAATATACATAAATTAATTAAACTAATAGACCAGGGTAGATAATTTTTAAAACGAAAAAAATTGTGGTAGAATAAAACCCATTGTAAAAGGTAGAAAATATAACAAACATTTAAGGAAAAATAACTTCCAGACGATCTGAGGTCGGGTGGGATAAAAATGAAAAAAACTGTTTTTCTCGATCTAAGGTCAAACTACAAGTCTTATGGAAAAAAGTTAAATGGTAAAGTTTTATGTAATAAAACGATCCACAATTTTTCTATTTACACTTTCTAGGCATAACCTTACGTGAAAAATTTAAAAACCAAGTTTTTGGTATTTTATTTTTATCTTTTACAAAAATATTGTTTTGTACGAAATTTGGTAAAAACGTACGTTGTTCTTAATATATCTACTATATTTTTTTCATTTAAAATATTTATTTTACGCATTTTTTGGCTTAATATTAAAAAAGGACCCTTATTTTCAATCGAAAATTCAAGTGTCAAAATACGGCATTTTCAAAAAGTCGATAAGCTTTTAGTTCGTTGAAATCTATACTTTCCGTGGTGTAAAAAAATACATCACTACTGTAAATTAACTCAAAAATGAATATCCATAGGACTAGTTATTTTGCCGGAAATAGATAAAGACTGTTTTTTTACCCTTAAAACCCAACCCCTTCCACTTTTCGATCCCAGATCGCCCGTAATTTATTTTGTCTGTCATTTTTGTTATTTTCTCTACATTTTTCAATGGGTTCCATCCTTTTATAAGGTTTTTTTGTTTCAAAAATTATCGACCCTAGTCCAATAATGATTAACAAAAAAATCGGATCTAAGTTTTTTGCATTTTCTGAAAACATTCACCACTGTATAGTATAGTTTTTTACACCATTTGAAAGTAGAGATTTTAATGAACAAAACGAAATTCAACTTTTTAGAAAATGCCGATATTTTAACACGTGAATTTTCGATTAAAAATAAGGATACTTTTTAAATATTAAGTCAAAATAAATTTTAAAAAAATAATAAACCAAAAAAATTACGGTGTATTTGGGACATGCAAAGGTACGTTTTCACCAAATTTTGTAAAAATTATTTATTTTTGTAAAAGTTAAAAATTAAAAACCAAAAATTTGGTTATTTTAATTATTTATTTTGAGGTTATGTAAAAAAATAAAATACAAATGTACATCTTAACATTGCCTACAACTTTGCAATTTAACTTTTTTCCATAAAACTTGTAGTTAGGCCGGAAATCCAGAAAAACCGTTTTATACTTTAACTCCCCTTTCCCAACCTCAGATCGCCTGGAATTTATTTTTTCTATAATTTTGTTATGTTCCCCACGTTTTTGAATGGGTTTCATCCTACTATAATTTTTTTACTTTTTCCTTTTTTTAAGGCTTTGTCACCGGTCTATACAGTAAGAAATATTCTAAAAAATAAATAAAAGTGTAACATTAAAATTTGTATTTTGCTATTTGCTACTTTTTTACGTCACTGGTAGCTTTTTTTTAAAGATAATAGTATAATGTTGTATACCGTTCGATAGGGAAAACTTTGGCCTTTATTTTTTATGTCCTATAATTTTTTTGTTTGGTGGACGGTTTGGAAAATATTTCTTACAAAGTGCCTTGTGAATGCTTCCCTCCATTTTTTTTGTTGTAGATTCTTACGTACCAAAAAAAAATATTATCAGTTTTATGCAGAATTTTTACTCTATCTAACGACACTAAAATCACTTTTTTATCATTTACCGTTTTGAAGATATTAGGAAAAAACTATATCTACCCCTTAAACAATTTTAAGGGGGGTAGGAGGTGCCAGCATGACTTTTTGATGTGGGTCTGTTCAAAGATCTACTAATATTGACATGATCCATTCACCGTACAAAGCATCTACTCAAAGACCGATGTATCGGGCCATTTCTGAACAATAAGTCACTAAGCTAGTATAAGCTTCTCATACAACGGTATAAGTATTATTTTCCGCACGCTTGTAGAAATGTAGTATTTTCCGCATGCTTGTAAAAAAAAGTATTTATTTACAACATTGCCTTTTAGATGTTAGAATTGTACTAACGGCTCATTCTCGCCCCGATGATCATCATGCTTACCTGTAACTGATGTGATTCCATTTAGAAAGCACTTTATTTGTAACAGCCTATATAGAGTTTGCAAAAACTTTAAAAATTATTCCAGAGTGAACCGTTTTTATTTGTCATTTTTAAGCAAACTGTCGTTTAGAAAATTTATTTGGAATAATCTTTGTAATTTATAAAATTTTCTGTGCAAAATTTTATTAAACAACATCTTGGATAAAGTACCCTAATTTAAAATTACAAAACGCTTTAATAACATTTATTTACAGCTTGAATATTGTGTTGAATTTGGATGAGAAGAAGGTATTTAAATAGCAGAATGTATGCATTTCAACAAAATTTTCTCATTTTTTTTTTTGAAAATGATTTTTTTACCCTTTTGTCCTCTTGTAAACCTCATCAATGGACAGTCTGTGGAAAAAATATTTGCATTGAAATAAACACTACTAATTTAGAAAGAAGTCCATTTTAAAGTGGAGTCAATATAGTATTGAGGGTTGTATAAGGAAGTCTACTCCACAAATAAAATGCCAATCTAAAGCTTTAGATGTGATGCATTTCGGCAGGTGTTCCTGCCATCATCAGACTCTAAAATATATATTAAAAATAGTTCAAAACAGCAAAAATAATTTGAAAAGGCATTAAAACATTAAAAACGATAAAATTATAAAAAAAAGTTTTTATCGTTTTTAATGCCTTTTCAAATTATTTTTGCTGTTTTTGAACTATTTTTAATATATATTTTAGAGTCTGATGATGGCAGGAACACCTGTCGAAATGCATCACATCTAAAACTTTAGATTGGCATTTTATTTGTGGAGTAAAGACTTCCCTTATACAACCCTCAATACTAAACACTACTAAGTTGAATGTGATAAAATACTTTTATTTTATTATTTATTTATCTGCGAATATTTTATCATATAAATTCTATGCTTTCGTCAGCGGTGGTGATATCGTTATTAGATCCAATAGGAAAGAAAAACCTCCTATACAACGTAGGCCGTTTTGACATCTCTTGACGTCTTCCTAATACGCCACCGAAAAAGATACACGGCTCTCCTAGTCCTGAAATAATAAATGAGGAAATTTCATATTTAGTCAAAAATCTTGTATAAAGGCTTGTATAAAGCACAAATATTATACTAGGTATCGTGGGTACGGGTTTTTTTTTCTTGTAAAACCCAAGGTTTATTTATATATACTTGGAATAGGTTGCGAGACATCCTCGACTTTAGGCGGTTCGAGGTCGGGGACGCAAGGGAAAGCACTGTACCGGTAAAAATTTGGCAAGACTGGGTAAAGTCATTATATTTTGACAGCTGATGATTAATCCAGTGGCGTCTAGAATTTGTGCTTTTTGTCTTGCATTGTTTTCAAAGTGATAATTGTGGAAAGATGTGATCCCAAAGGTTTTTAAATTAAAGTCGAAGAGGTTGCGACTTAATAATAATTAAAAAGTGTTTGGTAAACGGTTATTCTAATAATACTATAAACTGTATTTCTTCAGCAGTGATGAACATGGCCGATAAATGGTCACTGTGTCGTCAACACACGTCAAATCAATATGGCCGTATGTCGCGACTCTATATAGAGGGATTCTGGTAAAACCCACTTTATTTCCCAATTGTGCAGTGGCCTGCGTACGACCACTAACTGTGAAATGCTTTCAAAGACAAAAGTGGAACCTTCCTGTTTTTTTTTAAATAAAAATCCATTTAAATTCTTCGGACAGACATCAGAAAAACCGGACCGTCCGGTCGAAAACCGAACATCTGGCAACCCTACACGTGATTTATCCAGATTAGGCACAATTTTTTCCAGCTTAGGGAAAATGTGAATTTGGCAACGTTGCGTTCAGTTATATTATTAGTAACTTTCCAAAATCATAATTAAAATTTTACGTTTAAACTAAAGTAATTTACAGTTACATTAACGCAATACTGACAGCAACAAACACAGTTTGGTAAGTCATATAAAAGTTCTCCATATCCGCATAGTCTTTCGGCACATAAGCAATGTGTGATAAGTGTAATGTTCTCAGGGGAGGTACTATTGAAGTACGCGTAGTACATGTAAAAACCAAGCTTAGCAATGTTATTGCAAAAATAACAAGCAATTTGCACATTGTGACCTATATGTGAAATATAAAGTTAAAACTAAGAAAAAAATAAGTTTTATAACTTATACTTATCACCAATTAGTCTAATTTTACTTTTCAATTTTTTTTTGTTGGTATTTACATGACATGCTATAACCCGGAACTTGATTTATGATTTATACATAAAAATAAAAAAATCAAAATGAAGGTTTTTAAAATATGCACTCGCATATGGAAATGACGTCTTTTGTTTAGATTTTTTCTACGATCATTAAAAAAAAAAATTATAGAAAATTCACAATGTTTACGTTTTAATTTACTTCTATGGCTATTTGTAAAAAAGCATGAGAAATAGCTAAACTTCCAATACCAATAGTACTTATAGGTACGCTACGCACAATTCACATTTTGAGAATTGTGCGCTGACAGCTTCAATTCTGGTCCCAGGAAAAAGATAGTCTGATCAGTCCTATTAACCCCTCAATTGATCTGTAGTTTAAACTTCCTATTTATATCTAGTTGTTGACTTTTATTAAACTTTGCTTACAAACGGAGACTTACTTTTGTAAGGCTAGCGGCGCACAAGTAACATTTTTATTGACCATCATAAAAGTTGCTTAACTAAAAAGTGGCTAATGAAATTTGTGTTCCGCGTACTTGTCTACTAGGGTGTTGCTTTGCTTTGCTAACATGGATTTTACTGAGACAGCAGTTATTGTTTTTATTTTGATAAACAGAAGAAAGAAAACCAAAAACGGTATTGAATTTAAATCGCCTTTAAAATAGATCAACAGTACCGTTCCTGGGTTTTCTCCCACCCCGTGCAGAAAGAGGAAATGCCGCCCCCACAGGCTTAAATATTTTTGAAGTGCAAAAAAGACCACACTTTTCAAATGGCGCCCCAACAACTGGAGAAAGATGAAAAAAACCTTTTTTATCTTTGCCAAAATGCCGCAAATAAGGCTTTTTTCCCAAAATGCCGCCCCCTAATTTGTGCCGCCCCGTGCAAGTGCACCTGCTGCACCCTCGCCAGGAACGGTCTTGTAGATCAAGATGTATTTTTTTAGTTGCCGTGAGTAAAAAGTTAATATTGCTCGGTATTACATATAAATAAATACATTTATTTCATTTTCACAATTTTTCAGTTGCCGAAAGAAAAGTTAGTAATGCTCAAAGGCCTAAACTTCTGCTCGCCGTGGAAAACATGGATTCTCCGAGCGAAAAGGCGTGTAGAAAAGTAGTATTTTCTACACGCTTGTAGGAATATAATACTTTTCCGCATGCTTATAGAAAAAGTTTTATAGATACTTAAACATTTATAATGATTAGTTAAGTTTGGTAAAATAATTTTATTTTGTTATCTATTTATTGTTGTTTATTTCTGAATATTTTATAGTAAAGGGTCTTTCAATAAGAGTGATAGTATTTCAAGTAGAGATTTCTCAGTTTCTAATCCATATATTTTTAATTTCTAGATGTTACCATTTTTGGTACATATAGTATGCAGTTTTATGATCGATCGGTAGGAAGAAGTGAGTCAGTTGTGGTCACCCAATGTTTATTGACTCGAAAATTGGGTTGTCATCATCGTTACTCTGCACAGGTTATCCGCCGCACTGTGTAAAAGTTTAAATGAGTTTTGACGTAAAGTTAACTCACATTCAAACTTTTTCACAGTGCGGCGGATAACCTGCGCACAGTAACGATGATGGCAACCCAATTATCGAGTGAATATACGTTGAGTGGCCACAACTGAGCTATTCACTTCTTCCTACCGATCGATCATAAAACTGCATACCATATGTACCAAAAATGGTAACATCTAGAAATTAAAAATATATGGATTAGAAACTTAGAAATCTCTATTTGAAATACTATCACTCTTGAATTAAATTGAAAGACCCTTAATTTATTCCAGCTCTATCGGCGATATGATTGTTATAAAACAAAATAGGCCATTTTGACTGTGCCTTGTCAGTACGTCGCCAAAGAAGCTGCACAGTTCCTCTGGACCTAAAATATTAAAAAAATATAAAGAACAAGTAAATCAGAAAATCATTTTATTTTTATTAAACCCAAAATTACTTTCTTCAAAGGCCATGAAGGGTCGTATAAGACCTAAGAACTAGCTACTGGGGGTGCCGAGTTTTTAAATTTTTAACCCATATTTTCCCCGGTTTACTCAACGTTCTTTAAGTACCAAAAGATGAAGATATCTGCAGTATTTTACGCCACCATTTAGAAAGCGTGGTAATGCGTTGTGCAAATAAGTACTACCTCTGTACATACATATCACCGAGAGAGGCGTACAGTTTAACGGGGATTCTGAACCACAACTAAGGAGACCCTATGTTCACCCGCAGTCACCCATCCATTTACTAACATAATAAACATTAAAAAATAAGTAAAGTTTAACAAAACATTTTATTTTAATACTTATTTCTAAATATGTCATCATTAGTATTTATCCTACTCTAAGGTGGTAAAATTGTAATTGGAAAAGGCGGTAAAGTTAGTGGCTTAAACTTTATGGTACAAAAACCATTAATGCAAATTAGGCTCTTTTGACATTGCCTTGTTAGTACGCCACCGAAAAAGCTGCAAGGCTGTCCTCGCCCTAAAATAAAAAAATATTATGAATAATTACATAAATATGTTTTCGTAATATTTTTTTTTCAACAAATAATTACAGTAATTAAGTTTTTAAGAAACGACACACTGCAGAAAAAGATCCAAGGAAACACCGTTCAGAAAAACTTTTAAATTCCTGGAACAATTTACTTTGGAAAAATCATTGGCGCACCATTATTACTGTCTTGTAATTTGATGGTTAAAGCTAAAATTTATAATTATTTTACTTAAGTTGCGCTTTTATTATAGTTTTTATGTCACTACATATTAAATATCACTGAAATATCTCAAGCGGTCTCGGAAATAATTACCATCAATCAACATAACAAAGTTTCCACCACGTATAGATTTTGAGTTATGAAATGTATCATTTATTTTTGCTTGATAAATGATACCAGATACATACATACATAATATGTTATTTAAAGCCTTCGAGGGTTAAAACCAAAAAAAAAAAAAAGTCGTGCTGCGGCGTTGCCAAGATGTGCGCAATTTACCTAACTTCAAAGACAAAGTCAAAAAATGTTTTATTGTCCTATACAGTGTTCTTGTCGAAAAAGCCATATACAGCGTGTCTACTTAACTTTTTATTATTAATTTTACGAAAAAAGTTATTCTTCATTAAAAGTTCTGCATGGTCAAACCTAACCTAACAATCATGAGATAATAAATTGTGTCAGTCATCTACGAGGTTTGGCCAAAAATGTAATTTTTCCTCAAGAGTTAAGTACCTGTATTTTTGCTAATATCGCAAATTGTTAGAAAGAAAGGATGTTCAAAATTAAAAATTACTTTTAAATATGCATTTTTTTATTTCCAAAAATGATTTTTTTCTGCGAAAAATCGAGAAAATTTAGTGTATTGTACATTCTTCTTGTTTTAATAACAGTAAATCTAAAAAGTTTTTTTGAAACTGTCCTATGACATTTATAATTATGAAATCACATGCACTAATGTACAAAACAAAATTTTCACTATTATCGCAGAAAAAAAATCAAAAATATATTTTTTGTAATTTAACAAAATTGTATATTTAAAAGTAATTTTTAATTTTAAACATTGTTTCTTTATAACAATTGTTATTAGAAAAAATACAAGTACTTTACTCTTAAGAAAAAATAAATTTTTGACCAAACCTTGTAGATAACTGATACAATTTGATATTTGATGGTTGCTTAATAGGTTTTGGACCATGCAGAACTTTTATATTTATAGCCCTATATACCCTGTATTTTTTTTAAAATCAATAATAAAAAAGTTTTCCATATGACGCCAACTTACGTAGATACACTGTATACAGGCTATTACAAATTCGAGGAACACCATTAGGATCTCGGGAACGGTAAGAGATAGAGGTTGGTTAAATTGGGGCAAAGTTGCGCATTTTTATGCTTAACAATCTTCTGTTTTAAAAATTTCAAAATTTGCGGCCGTTTATTATCTGGGAAAAAACAAAATTTTGCGAAACAGTTATATTTTTTTCTCGGTTTATTTGAAGAAATATTTTAAAACAAACAACACATTAACATTGACAGTTTTTCTGTTCTATTAAATAATGCCACTAAATTTAAAATCCGACGTTTCATCTTTGAGCCACCATTAAAACCGAATATTGTTAAGCATAAAAATGCGCAACTTTGCCCCAATTTAACCAACCCTGTATCTCTTACCGTTTTCAAGATCCTAATGGCGTTCCTCGAAATTTTAACAGCTTATATAAAAAAAAACACTCTAGCCTAATTACAACTTGAGAAAAACGTTAATTTGGCAACGTTGCGTTTTAAATACCTATTACAAATTACTCAAAATGATAAATAAAATTTTACGTGTAAAAATTTATCTCATCATTTTCACATTTAAAGACTTAACCACAGCTCTCATATAAGAGGTGTGGACTAAACATACGAACAAGGAACAAAGTGGCGTTTTACTTACCGCCTGGTACAGTAACATTAACGCAATATGAGCAGCAGCAAAAACAGTTTGTTGGGTAATATAAAAGCTCTCCATAGCCGCAGATTGGTTTGGGACATTTAATGTAGCAAGGCAATTCCACTGGAGAAATTGTAATTAAATCAGGTGGTGATACTGCTGAAATAAGTGTTGTACATATAAAAAGTATACCAAGCAATGGGATTGCAAAAATAACCAGCAAATTCTTCATCGTAACTAATATGTACAATATAGAGTAATAAGAAAAGATTTTTATACTTTTACTTATCATTAATAAGTCTATTTTTACGTTTTTAAATTTGTATGCTGATATTAATATGTAACTTATATTATTACATGTTATAACGCAATTATTTTTTGCAAAAAAATGATTTTTGATATATTATCTAAACATAAAAATAAAACATTATGAAAATGCCTGTTTATTATAGCAAAATGACGTCGTTTTGTCTATCAGTTTATTATTTATATATTTTTATTTAATAAAACAACGTAAAAAATATGCAAAATGCAAGGTTATTAAAAAACACCGGCACACAAGCACACAATTTCATGTAGGTCATGTCCACCGGACGTGACCTATCTACGGATATGTTTTTCGACCCTCTAAATCCGAATTTCAAATTAGTTTAGCCGTTTAGGGTTCCAATTTCGACTAAATTGCATTAAACCGTAGAAATGAGTAAAAATCATCGCTATTTCTTACTGTTTTTTACAATTTACTAAAAAAAAACCCTGGATAGGTCGCGTCCGGTGTACAGAAAACTTTTTTTCATATATGGGCCAGTGCACCAGTGCACAAAAAAGTTTTTTGTACAGAGGACACAACCTATTTACAAGCATGTTTTTCCACCCGCTGAATCCGAATTTTAAATCAGTTTAGGCCGTAAACCCCCAAATTTTGAATAAATTGCAAAAAACGGTAAAATAGAGAAAATTTGCACCATTTTTTACGTTTTTGCAATTTACTCAAAATTGGGACCCGTACGGCCTAAACTGACTTGAAATTCGGATTTAGAGGGTCGAAAAACATATACTCGTAGATAGGTCGCGTCCGGTACACATCAAAAAAAAATTTTTGTGTGCCGGTCAAATTAAAGAAGATACTTAATATCGTCAGTTTAATTCGCCAAGGGTTTTTAACTCCATCTAATCCAAATCATCATTAAAATTCTGCTTTAAAATATGCTTTTGTATAATTTCCAAAAATGGATTTACGCACTACGAATTTTTAAGGATAAGACAAGAAATTGTCCGTCCAGACAAGATTTCTTTTTTCACACGCACTTCGAATTTTTAAGGACAAGACAAGAAATTGTCCGTCCAGGCAAGATTTCTTTTTTTTCACTTCACCTCACTCACTTTTATACACACCTCCTTAAATTTTGTAACTACATTTTTGTTACTTGTACCGTTTTGCAAAAATGCAGTATTCATCATTATTTTCCCTTAACTAGGTAGAGAAAACTTGTGGGCCCCACATGCTCTACAACCCCGAATCGATGATTTGTGACTGGGAGGATAACGTAATAAAAATTAAGCCCAAGTGTGATACAGATGAGGACGCTGCTTTAGTTCATCCTTCCTCTGAAGAGAAAGAGGTAGAGGAAGGGCGTGAAGAAGTTGCGCCTTCTCCATGTCCACCTGGCATGGTGAGAGATAAATGTGCCGTGCAATGTGATCGATTGTGCGCTTACTACCTTTTTACTGTTAGAGAAAAAGGATTGTGTTCTGAAGGAACAAAATGCGAGTTGGGATGTGTATCAGCGTTAAAGTCAAAGAATTGCCCGAAAGGTAAGTTCTACCCTTTTCTATACATGAATTACATAAAATCTTATTTAATATGTGCACAATATTTTTTATTTTTTGCAAAATTATGGTCATAACTTTTTTTACAGACTATTCATTATTATAGTTATTTATTAGATAAGTGAGTTATATTACATATAAGTCACGCAAGAAAAGTTTAACTCTCGAGCCTGAAGGGCGAGAGAGGTAATTTTCTTAAGTGACTTATATGTAATAACTCACGTGTCTAATACAAAATTTTATCAACACTTTCGTATAAATCGTTTTTAATATCGAAAATAATTTGAAAACGTCATCCATTATTTGTTACTTGTCATTGTCAACACCAGCAACAAAATTTTGTATTTTTTGAAAAGCAAGCTTGTTTGGTTGTAATGCATTTTGTTGGTAACTACGGGTTTGTTTTTTACTATAATTCACTAGTACATATAATATCTACATAATTGATCAGATTTTGAGGATATAAAGTGTACTATAAGTCACTAGTTGAGCTAAAGTACCCTTTAGCTCACTGAGTGAATTATAGACAATACAAAATTTTGTTGCTGGTGTTGACAATGACAAGTAACAAATAATGGATGACGTTTTCAAATTATTTTCGATATTAAAAACGATTTATACGAAAGTGTTGGATAAAATTTTGTATTAGACACGTGAGTTATTACATATAAGTCACTTAAGAAAATTACCTCTCTCGCCCTTCGGGCTCGAGAGTTAAACTTTTCTTGCGTGACTTATATGTAATATAACTCACTTATCTAATAAATAACTATAAGTGGTTTCTAGAAAAAGTCCTAGTTAAAAAAGCGCCTATGATGTGGTACTTAAATGTTTGAAATCAAGTGCTCTCTTGAGCCACCCTCGTTATATATTTATTATATTGCGTTTTTCCTTATTGCGGTACAAAAAAATTAAGGAAATATTCCAGAACTAATGCTTTGATAAAATGCTTCTAGAAACATAGGAAATGCAATGTTTCTAAGATACAGAGTGGCATAAACTTAAATAAAACTTTAAATTTTTATCACAATTATCCGATTTGAATAAACTTTGGCAGTGAAATTTATAGCCGCAAGAGGCTTATGTAGCCTTTTATTAAGTCCAGATGTCGAGTGGCACCTAAACAAATATTCCTAACAGAAAAATGTACGTCACTGGCTTTTGTGCATTTTTGTATTTTCCTAAGAAAAATAAAAAATACAGTTTTTTCGGACCACTAAACATGAAAAAAAAATATATTTTTATAATTTTACCTTAAATTATGTAGCAGCACCAACAAATGCTAAAGTAAACAATAAAAACATCTTAACTAACAAATTTTAATAAATAAAGAGTTTTTAAAATGTGTTCTATGTTTCTTGGGTTGTTCAGGAATATACAATGAAAAGTTTTTTTAAACGAAGCAAGAACCAAAAAAATGTAATTTTATTAGGTCAATTTAAATAAAATATAAAAATTGAAGAAAGTTAGTGGCATACATTTTTTTGTCAGAAATATTCATTTACGAGCCGCTCAAGACGCCACTAGACTTTTAGAGAGAGAGAAATTTAATCGAGTTAGGGCCAAATTAGCCCAATACTACAACACTATTAAATTTCATTACAATTGGCTAAATAATATTTAAGGATATTAATATAAATACGATTTAAAAAAAATTACACTTTGTATCTTGGAAACAATACATTTTCAGACCTATGTTCATATGAACTTTTTTGCATAAAATAAGGTCATCAATATAATTTTTTTTTTAACGCAATTAAGAAACACCCTGTATATTTAATGTGTTTATCGCTGCGGATTACTTAAATCTCCGTACAAATTTAATATCCACAACACAGTTATAAATTTTGTCCACGGCTAGGGGGCAGCCGTCCCCCTGCCGGTACCTGGCTACGTCCATGAGGGAAAATCTGTTTTAGGTCATCTTTGGCTTAATCAGGACACGTGCGTACCAAAACATGACTGCATGTGTGTGAGCGAGAACGACAAACCAATTAAACCAGGAGAAATAGTGTACCAGGGTTTCTGCGAAGCATGTCAGTGTATTGACAACTTCTATTCTTGTCATACCAACTGTAATAAGAGCGAACCGTTAAGATTACTACCCTCGTCACAAGAAACTACAGAGGCGGTATTTATTTCACCAACTACACCAGGATTTTGGTTCCTTCTGTTTCGCCTCCTCCAGAATGTACTGAAGACAGGTAAAGTTATTATACAGGATGGTCAAATAGAACTAATTTTGGGCATTCCAGGTCATATGAGAGTCATTTGAGAAAAAGTAGTCGGACACATCAATTTTTTGAATTTGGGGGAAATCATGTTTTTGTCACTTTTACCTTCTCAACTGCAACCCTCTAGCAGGGGTAAGATTCACCCCCAAAACCCTAAATGGAAAGAGGGATCGGTGATACTTATTTTGACGATCTCTTGACCCTGATTACAACCTCTAAATTTAAAGTCTTGTAGATTATTTTCGTTAATATGACAGATTGTTAAATTTTTGATTTTGATTTTTAAATTTAATTACCTGTAAAAACGAATATAAAAGGGTTAAACGATCTAAAATAAGATATCAATTAAAGACTGTGATCCACCCTTAAGTGTTAAGGGTGAATCACACCCTTGTCAGAAAGATTAATTAATATCTCATTCTGAAGATCGTTTAACCCTCATTATATCCCTTTAGTTTAAACTAGCTTACTCTTACAGGTAATTTAATATTATACATTAAAAAAATAAAATTCAAAATTTTGACAAGTTGTCATATCAACGAAAATAATAGCAAATACTTTAAACTTGGCAGTGGTAATTAGAGTCGAGAGACCCTCAAAATGAGATATCACTTGACTCCTCTTTTCATTAAAAATTTTGATGGTAAGTCTAACCCCTGCTAAACGGTTGCAGTTCAAGGGTTGAAAGTGGCAAAAAATCCACCTAAAATAAAAAATTGACGGTTCTGAGCGTTTTTCGTTAAATGACCTGGAGTGCCCAAAATTAGCTCTGTTTCGTTTTTAAATGGCCAGCCTGTATGTACAACTATTAGAAAATGCTCTTTTTTTATAATTTTTATAAATATAAGTATTTTATTTATGTACACCTAATAAAGTGCTACTATACCGAGATTAAATAATAATTATTATAATGTTTACATTGTGTCCCAGGATAGGTGTTACAAGAGGACAAATGGACCAAAAATATATTAATTTTTAAACAACCTTTTGGGACAATTAGTCGCGTGGTCCAAAAATAATAAATACAAAATTTTTCTCCGATTGGTAATAAACAGGCCGAATTATAACTCAAAATATTTAAAATGACCAAGAGTAAAGTACCTCTATTTTTAAAAATAAGACAATATTGTATAAGTAAATGTTGTAGAGATTTAAATTTTTGTCCAAATTTAAAGTAAAAAAAAAATATTTTTGACAATTTTTTGTAGATTGCCCCTTTACATTTTTTAAAAACTTGGCCTATGACAGCAAATTAAAAAAATATATATATTTAAAATTAATCAATTTTCGTTTATATTTTATTTTGCCAATTATTTAAAATTTATTTCGAAATGTAAAAAATTGGCAATAACACACATTTACTTATACAATTTTGTTCTATTTTTAAAAATAAAAATAGTCTACTCCTAGACATTTTTCAAATTTTTAAATCTAACTCGCCCTGTGTAATACCAATCAGAGTAAAATTTTGTATTTTTTAGTTTTGGACTATGCAAACAGTTTCCTCAAAATTTAATTTTAAAATTCAAAAATGTTTGGCCCATTTGTCCTCTTGTTACACCTATCCTGGAAAACACTGTATATTTATTAAACAAAAAAAAATTTTATGTTACCAAAATCGAAAATTATAAAATTGAACTATTTTGATCTAAGAAACAATAGTATGTGCATCTCCACAATATACTATTTTCTCCGATCCGACGAATTTACATATTTTACATATTTCCAATACCTTTTCTGACCTCCAAAACACATTATTTTTGTAGATAGCAGGTGTTTCTAGGCAATGTATGTACTTTTTCGGCCATGACTGGAAATGTGTTTTCCGGACTCTCATCTTTCCTATGCTTTTAATATTCACTAATGACGTTTGTCAAAGTCAATCAACAATAAAAGACAATGTAATACCATATTACCGTATTATACCGAGAGAAATAATATTTTATGCTATCTAAAACCAAAATCAAAGAATTATTTTGATCGGAGAAAAAATAGTATGTGCAGCTCCTTGGGAAAAGCATATTAATTTTCGGACTCACAATATATGTACTGTTTTTAACGGACAGCGCTTTTTACACCTTTTGTATTAATGTTTTGTTTCAGTGCCTACTAGAATTAATTTTAATTTGAATTTATGCACTGTATCTACTAAACTTAAAGATTATTTTAAAAGTTATAAAAATTTAATAATAATAAATAATTCGGATGACTAAGGTATTGAAATTATAAAATTTATACGGTCGTAGAAAAAATATAGTATGCATGTATAACGTACCCTTTTTACTCACAGAATTGCCGCACTAGCCTAACAACACTTAATGCACCTTAAAAACCCTTCATTTAAAATTACACAGTGTTATATTAGGATTAAATTCTAATTAATGTTTTTGTAGGTTTATTAATCTCATACAAGGCGATCAACCACTCCCTGACAGCGCATTCAGTGCTAGCAGTGTCCTCAGTGCATCATTTGCCCCCAGCCATGCAAGGTTGGATAGTAAGATAAGCGCAAAATCAGGAGGCAGCTGGGCACCGCAGTATACTAATCAGGTAAGTTAACGAAGTGAGATTGAACTTATGACAAAGTAATTAGTTTAAGTAGGTACTGGGTCGCTTGAGTCTGAGAACTTTTTTCCTTGATAAAATCCTCCATTATAATCTATTATATAGTGTGTCCGAAAAGTCTGAATACGCTTAAATATCTCAGAGAATTTGGAACCAAACTGGACAAAAATCGTTACTCCAGGGTAAACCTATACTCTGAATTCAGCGTTAATATCTTCAGCTTCGCAGAAATCAATTAAAAGTTTTTAGGTTTGAATGAGATACCTATTTTTTTTTTTTTACTATTGAGTTTTCACTGTTTTGCCATACATGGGTATGAAAGTCCAATTTTTCTCTTTAAGTATTAATAAAAGAAATAGTTTATTATACACCTAGGGTGAGAAGTGAGCTATTATTTACCGAACATTTTTATATCCTGAGGCCCCGAGGAATATGAAGTGAGAGGTAAACAATAGCTTCTCACTCGAGGTATATACAGCGTGTCTGCGGAAGTTCTTACCAAATGGGAAACTTTTTAACTATTAACTTTTCGAAAAAAATGCCTCTTCATAAAAAGTCCTGCTTGATGAGAAAATATTTGTAGGTTGGATGTACAGGGTGGCCTAAAAATGGCTTGTTTCTAAATTAGGATACAGGTTATTTTCTAACTACGATACCAAACTTTAAAGGGTGATTTCTTATGTCATTTTATGAAGATAAGTTACTATAAACATATGTCCGGAGTTGCTTCGTTTCTGAGATGCAAGGCCTAATACTTTTTGAAAACTCGGTATTTTGATAAATATCTTCAATACAAATCCAGATACAAAAAATGCACGACACTAAAAAGTCAGTGGCGTACATTTTCTTAATAATATTGGATGTTGTGCCCGCTGAGACGCTACTGGACACAATAAAGTCAATCTAGTTAAAGCTTTACAAGCGCTTTATTACATTAAACAAACGTACCAAATTTCAAATAAATTGGCGTAAGGGTATTTAACATATTTATTAAATCTCGATTTTTTTAAAACTTTACCGCCCTGTAATTTTAGAAACAAAGCAACTCCGGACATATGTTTATAGATGTTTTTCTTTATAAAATGACATAGAAAATTATTCTTTAAAGTTTTGTGCCGTAGTCAGGAAAGACCCTGTATATTAATTTGGTAACAAGTTTGTCTAGAGCCATTCTTTGTATCCAACATACAATTATTTTTGTGAAAATGTATTTTCTCATCAAGCTCGGTGTAAAATGCGTAGGTATTACCGTTTACACCTTGCCAATTTTAAACTGGTGGCTTGACAATTCTAGCCTAAATCGAATTCATATGTAAAATAAATAATAATACCCATTATTAACAAAATTTTTAAAGACATATGTAGAATGGTCCGTAAGCCAGCGACAGATTTTCATGACCAATTTTCTCTTAGTCGATAACTCGTAAAATGCTTAGTTAGAGTTGTACACGTATTGTTGTGAGCGTCAGCTGCGGCGCCGAGGGTGGGTTGAGCAGTAGTAACCGCCCACGTACTTAAAGAAAATAGTTAGTGCATTTCTTGAATGTTCCTTCCGCCTGAGCGCCATCTTGAAAAAAAATAAATAAAAGGTGGGCCTTCTGGTACATCATTTTAAATGAGGATTAAAATGTAAAAACGATTTTCTCTATTTTTGGCCAAACTACAAGTCTATATAGCAAAGTTATAGGCAATGTAAAGATCTACAACTTTTGTAATACGCTTTTTTTAAAATAACCTCAAAATTTATGTGAAATTTTCAAACAACGAAGTTTTTGGTTTTTTATTTTTATCTTTTACAAAAAAAATCACAAAATTTGGTAAAAACTCACCTCTATTTGTAACAAATATACTGTAATTCTTTAGATTTAAAATATTTATTTTTATGCATTATATTGACTTCATATAAAAAGTTTCTTTAATTTAAATCTAAAATTCACGTGTCAAAATATCGGCATTTTTAAAAAGTCAAAAATAAAAGGGAAAATAAATTATAGGCAATGTGAGGCCGGGAAGTGAAAGTGGGTGAGTTTTTAGAGGCAAAAAACGGTTCTTGTTGATTTCGGGCAAAATTACTAGTCCCATGAGAATTCATTTTCAGAAAAAATGTACCGTGGTAATGTAATTTTTTTTACATCATCAGAAAGTAGAAATTTTAGGGAACAAACGGCTCACCAACTTTTCTAAAAATGCCAATATTTTGACACGTGAATTTTCGATTGAAATTAAGGATACTTTTTCAATATTAAGTCAAAATAATGTATAAAAATAAATATTTTAAATCTAAAAATTACAGTATATTTGGGACAAATAAAGGTGAGTTTTACTAACTTTCAAAAAAATATATTGGTTTTGTAAAAGATAAAAATAAAAAGTCGAAAACTTCTTTAATTGAATATTCACATAAATTTTGAGGTTATATTAAAAAGCGTAAATACAAAAGTTGTAGATATTTGTATTGCCTACAACTTTGCTTTTAAACTTTTTCCATAAGACTTGTAGTTTGGCCGAAAATCTAGAAAAGCCCTTTTTTCATTTTAATCCCCCTTAATTTTTGTTATATTTTCTACCTTTTACAACGGGGTTTTATTATACTTCATATTTTTTTCGTTGCAAAAATTATCTACCCTGGATTACATTGGAAATAATGATATATAACTTAAAATACGTCATTTCCTCCCGACTGAAAATTTGTATCCTGATTGAGGACATAATCCTGTAGGTAAATAAAAAGTCAGCTGGCAGTATGCTGGGAGAAAAACTCGTCAGCTGATAAATTTAAATAGGCAATTGATTCTTCCTACGTTACACTTTCAGGCCACCAGCTTACAACTATTCCACCTAGATATAGCCAGCTGACTTCTTTATTTATAACCAGTAACACATAGACTTACATCTAAAGAAATTTTCAGTTGAGAGGAAGTCACTGAAAACACATATTTTTTCATGTTCGTGTGACCAGCTGACGTATAATCCACCACTTTATAATTAGCTGACTATTTTGTATCTTAAAATATTTGCCGTTCTAAGCCAAAAAGACGCATTTCAATATTTCAACTTTGCGTAGGAAATTGAGATGCGTCAAATCCGATTAGGATTCTATGTTTTTTTTGAGATGCGTCTAATTTTGTTATCAACTTTTAGGCACTTAGGAGTAAAAATGCGTCTTTTTTGCTAAGGGAATAAGTTAAACATACTATCTAGCGTCCTTAAGAGCCATGACATATAAATCGAAAATATATTGAGATGCGTCTTTATGGCTTAGGAAGGCAGTATTGAGCTAACTATAATTTGATAAATTTCTAATCGGGAATAAATGACTGAAAATATATACTTTTTTTTCATGTGTGGGCGGTTACTACTGTTTAACCCACCCTTTTCGCCGCAGCTGACGCTTACTACGATTCATGTACTCTCTTAAAGCATTATACGATTTATTGATTAAGAGAAAATAACTGACCAAATTTTGCGCCTGGCTTATAAACAAAATCCTACACTAAATGTTCATTTTTATTTAAACGAAACATTTGGATATTGAAAAACTTAAATTGAACTAGCTATTCTTTATGCCAAAACTGGCAAGGCACCACAGGAAAGGTTAAAAGTATAAATGGTGGTAATACCTACATAGTTTACACTGATTATTTACTAAATTTTACATCTTTTCTGCTATCAATACTTTAAGACAGAAATTGGACTTCCATATCATTGTATAGGTAAAAACAGCTGAAATGCAATAATAAAATAAAAGAATAGGTATCTTATGTCAATTTAAAAACTTTAAATCGATTCCTGCGAAACCGAAAATCTGGCACAGAGTATGGTTTTACCCTAGAGTACCGAATTTCGTCCAATTTGCTTCAAAACTCTCCGAGGTTTTTAGGCGTTTTCAGATTTTGGACACACTGTATGAAGAACTAGAGAATAAAGTGAAAATAAAGCGGATTGATTTATAAAAATTGTGTCCAATGCTATAGCGCTTCCATCAGAAAACGATAAATAGCTCTAGCTACTAAAAAGTAGTCAAGGCAACAATGGACAACCTATATTTGAAAAGATTATTTAGTTTACTAGAGCTGTTTTCTTTTAAAGCAATTTTGCACTTTGCACGAACTATTACTTTACCAAAACTCTTATATTTTTCAGGATCAATATCTCGAAATCGACTTAGGTCTGCAAGAACCCGTGTACGGAGTTATAGTTAGAGGAAGTCCATTGTACGATGAATACGTCACAAGCTACATGGTGCTCTATGCTCCGGATGACAGCTCAGACTTTTACTACGTTTTAAATGGTGAATCACCACCGCGTCCACAAATCTTTAGAGGTAATAAATCGCTTACAAAACTATAATACCCTATATATTTTTTTTCAAACGTAATTTTGAAACTTCTTTCTATGTTCATTTGCCCTTTTTTAAGACATACTTGCGTTTAGGGTCTATCGACGCCACCACACCAGTAAAACAAATATTTACAACACCATTTGAAGCAAAGAAAATCAGAATCAAACCTCAAACATGGAATAACGGCATTTCTCTACGCGTAGAAATAATAGGGTGCAGCGAGGCGATCCCTACAACAACGCCATCTTACGAGTTTTTGACTACTCAGGCGCCTATAGCACTGTGTGACGATGAAATGGGGTTGAGAAATGGATCGTTGGTCAATCAACAGATAAGTGTCAGTTCTGAAATGTCATCTAAGTTTGGAAAAGGATATGTAAGGTAAGCATGATTAATTTTAGTTTATTTAAAAAAAAATAACTAAAGAATCTGAGGAATCTGATATAATTTGTTTTGCAGGTTAAACAGTGAGTCTTCCTGGCAGCCGATGAGTAATTCTCCTACTGAATGGGTTGAGTTTGACTTTTTGGAACCTCGGGATATTACTGGCGTAGTGACCAAGGGTGAGTAATATAAAGAATTTGAAATTTTTTAATAGTCATCTTTTGGGTTGGAAAAAGAGAAACGCTTTTATGTAACAGTGACGTAATTTAATAAGGCAAAACTATCTTATTTTGAATAGATTGTTAAGGGTGGTTAAATATACTATTCCTGAACATGGGGATAGATATACTGAACTTGTTGTCCAAAGCATTTTAAAAAGTGAACAGTAGTTAGAATGGAACTAGCGTCAATAAAACTATGGACGAGATTAATCCAGGAATCGAGACAAATATGACCGTGAATTAGAAATAGAGGCCTAGTTTTAAAGTGTTTAATTTCCATCTCTTTTAATACAAAAATAAGATAAATGTTACAATAGCTGCATTTTACACGCAAAATTTAAATAAATCATCTTTCTGGCCATGCCTATATCCATGTGGTGATATTGAAGATTGTTCACTTTGGTACTAATCCCCTTTAATAGGGTTAGCGCTGGTATTGAACTCCCAAAACCCCGAAATTTATTATTGAAGGCCAGAGTTGATTTACCTAGAAAGGGTTGCGACAAAACATCGACTTTGCATGTAACGAAAAAATTGGCAAAACTGGGTAAAGTCACTATATTTCGACAGCTGATGATCAATTCAGTGGGGTTTAGAATTTGTACATTACGTTTTGCATTGTTTTAAAAGTGATATGTGTTAAAGATATTTTTTATTTAAAGTTGAAGAAGTTGCAACTCAATAAGAATAACAAAGTGTTATGTAAACGGTTGTTCTAATAATAGAGTTTTTTACTATATATTTCCGGCACTGATATTGTAACTTATCTCATTTAATAACCGGGCTGAAAAATGTTCTTCGTGACGACAACATAACTATTACCAATATGGAGAAATGTCGTGATTTTTTATAGACCGACTCTGATGAAAATTTTAATTGAAATTTATTAAGATTCTTCTTTTATATTACGTTTTTTGATCTACCTACTAACAATATTACAAAAATTTCTATTTTTTAGGAGGTAACAAAGGATGGGTAACGGCATATACCGTCAAATATTCGCACAATGGACGAGATTGGAACCCAATTTTAGACGAAAGTACCCAAAAAGAAAAGGTATTTTTAGGAAACTTTGACAACAATACACCACAAGTCAACAATTTCGTCAGGCCAATTAACGCAAGGTAATAGATTTTTTAGGAATTTCAGAAATTCTAAATCAATTATCAAATTATGATTGCTCATATGGAATTTCGTACCTCAAAATATATTTTTACTTAATAAACCACCTGTATTTTTAGATATCTTAAACTAATTCCTGAAAAATGGCACAATACCATCCAACTTAGGGTAGAAATTCACGGATGCTTTAAACCATATCCTTTACATGAGTTACCACCAACCACAACTGAACCCAACTTACCCTGTAACTACTGTCCAGGAGTAGATGTCAGTAGTTTAGAATTCGATGCATGCAGGTAACAAATTGACCATTTGAACCATTTAAATAAAATTTTCTCTTTTTATCTTTAGTTTTTACATTGTTCAACCAAATAAAAAGGTACACAGGTGTGGTGGCTTCAAAGTGGGCCTTTTGTTAGAATGATATGCTAGTTTGTAATACATACCTCAGTATGTTTTTATCGTTTAAACCATTCGCATATTGTGCGATATTATTTTTATACCGGTGTCGGAATCGAATAAAATGTTAAGTTTCTGGAAACATTGTTTTATTTAAATCCCGTACATTACAATGGCGACGAGGAAATAAGGACAAAAAGTTTTTGTTTAATTTAAATTAGTAAAAAGTACTGTAGTCATAATGGGCAAAAACGATAGTGACGCGGGTGCAACGGCGAGTGGAGTTTTAGCCGCGCAATTAGGCACGATACGCGAGTTTGACCCAAACGTAAATAAGTGGGATGTGTAGAAAAAGCATTAGTGCTATTCATATTATAAACCTCTATCCACTTAGAAAATGCATCAGTAACGCATAAAAACATTTTTTGTTTAAAAGGTCCTAAAAATCTAAATGTAACCTTTCCCAAGCATTTTCTGGAAATTTCCAAGGAATCAAAGGGCAGCTTTCTGGTGTGGCTTGAAATTTTAAACAGACATTACAAGACTTGCATATTTTTTCTATATCATTATTTAACGATGGCCACCAAATATAATTTCTAGCTAGTGATTTGGTTTTTACCATTCCCATGTGTGAATTATGTAATTCCTTTAACATGGTTGCTTGCAACGAAAAAGGAATTATTACTCTATAACCCCACATTAAAACATTATTTTCAATAGTTATTTCATTTTTGCGAATAAAATATGCCTTGTACTCATTTTCTACCGCATTTGGCCAGCCGTGCACCAGAAAGTGCAATATTTTCTTTAAAACAGCGTCATTAGCGGTTTCTGTTTGAATTTTTCTATGTCTATGGGTATATCTTGTTTATCTATAAAATTTAAATAGGTAAAATCTAAATTTGTGTCATTAGGCGCAGCTTCTATTGGAAAACGAGAGAAAAAATCTGAGACATTTTTTCAGAATTAATATATTCAATATCATATGTATATCCTGACAACAGCCACGCATATCTTTGCAACCTGTTTGCTGCCATTTGTGGAATCCCTTTTTATTTCCAAAAATTGCTAGCAACGGTTTACTGTCGGTAACTAAGGTAAATCTGCGACCAAACAAATACTGATTAAACCTTGTAACGCCGAAAACCAAAGCAACAGCTTCACGATCTATTTGGCTATATTTCTTTTCGGCATCGTTTAATGTTCTTGACGCGAAACAAATAGGCTTTTCGATACCGTTTTCAAATACATGAGATAGCACTGCCCCGACGCCGTATGGTGACGCATCACAAGTTAATTTAACTTTTAATTCGGGGTTATAATGAACCAAAATGTCATCCGAAGCAATAATGCTTTTTAATTTTTTAAAACTTGCCTCGCAGTTTTCGGACCACTTAAAGGGAATATCATTTTTTAAAAGGCTATACAGAGGATTAGCTAAAGAAGCCATGTTGGGAATAAATTTTCTATAGTAATTTATCAAACCTAGAAAAGATTGCAATTGCACTTTGTCTTTCGGTGGTGAAGCATTTAAAATTGCTTTTATTTTTTCAGGTGATTTCATAAGACCGTTTTTATTTAAAATATAACCCAAATAAGATACCTGTTCCTGGAAAAACATACATTTATTTTTCTTAATTTTAAGACCGCAAGATTTCAATCTGTTAAAAACTTCATTTAACCTAAATGTATGTTCTTCCATATTTTTTCCAGTAACTAAGACATCATCTTGAAAGCAAACAACGCCTGAAATACCTTGCAAAACTCTTTCAATTATCCTTTGAAAAGCAGAAGGTCCAATGGAAATACCGAAAGGTAAACGATTATAGTAAAACAAACCCTTATGTGTACTAATGGTAGTCAAAAGTTTCGAATTTTCATCGAGCAAAACTTGCTGATAAGCATGAGAGAGATCTATTTTTGAAAATGTTTTACCACCCTGTAGTTGCGTAAATAAATGTTTTTATGCGTTACTGATGCATTTTCTAAGTGGATAGAGGTTTATAATATGAATAGCACTTATGCTTTTTCTACTGTAGATAAACTTTTTGCTTTATTTGCACAGTTCGGTATTCCGAAGTATATAGTCTCTGATAACGGTCCTCCGTTTACCTCTAATGAATTTCAATCATTTTTAAAAAAGTTAGGAATTAAACACAAAACGATTTCACCGTTTAATCCAAGCACAAACGGCTGTGCGGAAAATACTGTAAAGACGGTTAAACAATTTCTGAAAAAGGTTAATTTTGATAAAAATTTGCTGATAAGACTAAATGAGTTTTTGTTTGACTATAGAAATACAGTTCACTGTAGCACTGGTTACTCTCCAGCACAATTACTATTAGGGCATAATGTAAGAACTCGTTTCACGCAATTAAATCCCTTGCTTGACAATACAAGTTCATGTACTTCAAATGTTGTTTTTCAAAATATTAAACAAGCACAAAAACGTCAAGTAAAAAATTTTCGGGGAGAAGGAAACCAAAACTTAGTGTGGGTCAGACAGTTATTTGTAAAGATTATCGCAATCCTAATAGTGTAGTGTGGTGCAAGTGCAAAATTCAGAAGAAAATTGGTCCATATACCTATATAGTAAACGTTATTGGTACACCTCTTATTTGGAAACGTCATATAAATCAAATTCGTGAGTGTTTCGATTTAGAGTTAGACGATGTATCATATAATTTACCTTCTAATTAAACAGAATGCCAGCATGTAAACAAGATGACGCATCATTCCCTCTTTGTTGTGGCCTCTACTGACCCATATACCATTTAATTTGGCTAGAACATATTTTTATTTAAAAAACTATTCTGCAAGATTTTTTAAATATTTTAGATGTGCGGTAGATCTTTGGTTCGACGGAATCAAATGCGTGAATCGTACCCAGTGTCCCTGTATGGTAGGCCACATTCCCTACGAAGTAGGTACAGTTTTCGAAAAGGAGGATTGTTCAGATTGTATTTGCAAATTGGGCGGCATATCACACTGTACACCCAAAGAATGTGGTTCTTGTAAAGAAGGTTAGTAGGTAATTTTTGTCAAGTATTGAACTAACCAATAATTATATGTTTTTTTGTTAGGTTTAAGAAGCACAGTAACAAGCACTTGCAGGTGCACTTGCCAACCGTGCCCGAAAGGTACTGTTTTGTGCCCTACCAGTAACATATGTATTAATGCTACCCTGTGGTGTAATGGTGTCCAAGACTGCCCTGATGATGAGCAAAATTGTAAGTATTTAAAAAGATTAATTAAATATTTCTAATAAATTAGGTTTTTCAATATAAAAAGAGATACTTAAGCTAAATAGGTCAAAAACAGGATCATTGGCCAAATATATCTACCTTAGCCAAAGAAAGGGATAAGCAGACCTGTTTCCATATTCATTCTTTGGACTATCACAACTAGAACTCATTTATTTTAATATAAGAGCAAAAGTGAGTAGTTTCCTATATTTATAATCATGTGGCAAAACTAAAAGTCATAAACGAAATATAAAACCTCAGATATCACTGATCCTAAATAGGTTTTTATTTTTCTCAAATATTGTGTGATATTTTTCGTCTTCTAAGGACAAACTGCAAATACAATCTTTTAACTTGTCATAAGTGCATACAGACTGTCCACGGATGGGGTTTACAAGAGGACAAATGGACAAAAAATTTAATTTTTCGAAAAAAGTCATTCTTCATAAAAATGTTTGCTTTTAAAAAAATATGATTCACGAAGAGAAAATATTTATTTTGTATACAGGGCTTGCAAAAACTTGTAAAACATGATTTTTCTCCAGGAGTAAACTACCTTTATTTTTCATTTTTAAGCCAAATGTCATTAAAAAAAATTGTTTAAAATGAAGTTTGTAATCGATAAAAATAGTAATAAAAGGTTTTATTGAAAAAATTAATTTGATGAAATTGCCTTGATTATATTTGTTTACAGCTGAAAAATTGTGTGTTGTAGAAATTTGGAGAAAGCAGGGGTTTGACAAGCAAATTATAAGAGTTTTTAAGGTTATTTTACTATAACAATTTAAATAATTAATTTTTGATAACTCCAAAATCAATTTCATGAAACCTTTTGATATCCCTGTAACATTAATAAAGTCATTCCAAATGCTATTTCAAATAAGATTTTTTAATGATGTTTTACCTAAAAGTAAAAAAAGGTAGTTTACTCCCGGAGCAAAATCATGTTTTCCAAGTTTTGCAAGACCTGTATACAAAATGAACATTTTCTCTTCGTAAATCATATTTTTTTAGAAGCAAAAATTTTTATGAAGAATTACTTTTTTCGAAAAATATAATTTTTGTTCATTTGTCCTCTTGTAAACCCCATATCTGGACAGTCTGGATATACAGGTTATCCGAAATGGTACGGTTATACATAAAAGGGGTCATAGAGTGAGTCAAAATAATGTTAGTACTTAATATAAAAAAAAGATCTATCGCGCTTCATTAGGGAATTATTGAAACCAGCATTTTGTACGTGATGATAAAATACATTAATTTTTTCTGTTAAAAACTGATATATGAAATAAAAAAAATCGTCTTACCCTATATAATCCCGACTTACTGAACAGCCGTTTACTTATGAAAAGAAGCATTAGTATGAAGATATTTAGTTGCCCAAATATCATTGGTAGTGTGGCAACACTCTCACTCACTCTATTACCCCTATCATTTATAACCTTACCTTTCCGGACACTCTGTATAATGGGTAAAATTATGTTTAATGTATACATTTTAGGCTTTACTACACCCGCTAAAAGAAAACCTGTAATTACAACTACAACGAAAAAACCAAAAACTTGTCCCGTGGTTAACTGTCAGCCAGGGTATAAAAAGTTTTAGAAGTAGTTCCAGCGACACAGGCCTACAAGTCTTATTTATCACCAATGATAAGGGGAGAAAGTAAGTTTTTGTTTTATTTTAAATTAAAATTAAGGACTAAAAATTTTAAACACAATTAGCTAATAAAATTAAGCGACTTGACAACGTTGTATTTGTAATTTAGCGCTCTCATCGAAGAGTTTTTGAACACTATGACATTTTTGAGTAATATTTTTTGCTGTTGTTGCAGTTAGTATGGTATTTTTAAATATTTTTTTATTAGTGCACTAAAAAATAATTAAAAAAAATGTTGTATACAACTTGTGCTAAGTGTTTTAGTGGTTGTCATCACGAATTCCGTTGAAAATTCTGCAATAAAGAAAATGTACAAAGTCGGTTTTTGTGTCTGCAGTTTTAGTGCTGATAATTAAGGACTTACGTTTCGTGGCTTTATATAAAATTACTCGAAACGATGACTGTTAACCATTCTTTGTTTTATTTAGGTTGTTAAAAAATAATGCCCAATATTTTTTCTAAAATGTAATGCTTTTTTTCCAACAATACTTGTTTCTAGCCAAGATACAAACCAAAAATCGAATAATTACTGTAAATACCGGGTGGTGCGTCACTGAGCGGAACTGTAAATTTTAAAGGGGTTAATTATGGGCTCCCCTTTACATTTTACAGAAAATATGTGAGATAACTTTTTGAAGAGACCAATTTGACAAAACCTCGTGCCAAGTTTCAAAAAAAATAAAAAACGAATCTTAAATTATTCAAGTAAATGTAATTTCAAAATTACCAAACATACTGCCGCCACCAGCAAACAATTTGTAATAAGGCTTTGTCGAATCTTAGGTACAGCCGAATTCAAGGATTGTTTTTTTCCTTTCTTTAATTTTACAACCATTACATTCAAAGTAAAAGACACAGTTAACATTAAGTTTTTATTAAAGTTGCAATTACTTTTAATTTAATAATTCAAAATTCGCTTATTAAATTTTTTTAAAACTTGGCACGAGGTTTGTCATATTAGCAGGAGAGCTGGCACCAATTTTTAGGTAGGTATTTGAGGCAGGTTGAGAACTTGTCAAATACTTGTTCTATTATACCCCAATACGGAGCTGCAAACCTGGCTGCTGAGTAACGGGTGTAAAGCAAGAAAAAATAAATATTTTTTTTTGTTTTCCAAAATACAGGGTGTTTCCTAACTACGGTACGGAAACTTAAGGGGGTGCTTTCTTATGTCTTGTTATAAAAAAAGGTCCTATAAATAAGGGTGTCCTGATAAGGTTGTCCTCCGGCGATATCTCGGAAACCGTTCATCGCATAGCTTTCGGAAAAAAATATTTATAGTAAAACCGGCCTCGAGAAAATGCTGGAAATTATTTTCAAGTTTCTAATTCCGCCGCTAGAGGGCGTAAAACTAACAACAAAACTAAAAACACGGATTATTTAAGAATATGCCATATTAACTTATACCGCTGATAGTTTTGTCGCAAACTATGTAAAATCAGAAAACTTTTTTCTTTTAAGCGTTTTTTCCTAACCTGTCAAATATAGCAAGGTGGGGGGAGCGAATGTACATTTGAAAAAAATTAAATATCTTTCTTTAGGCTTGACCGATTTTAATAAACTGGGTCTTGTTTGCAAGAGCTTTTACCAGGGCTTAAGATGAAATATTGGTATAATTAATTATTTTTTTTGTTTTATTCCTGGAGACTGATTTATGTCAAAATTTTACATTTTGTCATTTTTTTCGAAAAATTTAAATGCAATGGTATTTTTATTATAAGCTCATTAAAAAGGGCATAAAAAAGTAAAAAACTGGTGAAAACCGCATTTCGATATCTTAATTAATTCTCGACTTATTACCGAAAAACTGCATTAAGTACTCGTAATTTTCCCTATTTTAAGACAAGCAATGCGGCGCGGCGTTTTTATCGAGAGTGCCGGGATGTCAAAATTCGAAAAATCACAGAAAACAGGAACTTCAAAAATGACAAGTGCATTGTTTTTCAGCCCTGATAAATTTGAATTTAGTTCTTGTGGATTAAGTTAATTTAAATTATGTCTTATTCTACCGCCGAGGCATACGATATGCTCGCCGTTTATTTTGAAAATTTTCAGAATGCCTGTATTGCTGCAAGACAATATGTCATCAGATTTCCCGAAAGACGGCATTTTAATAAAAAGTGTTTAGACGTTTGGCAACCCGTTTAAGAGAAACTGGGAATGTGCATCCTATTCCTGCACCAATTAGACAACGACCAGCGCGAAATGAAGACACAATTATAAATGTTCTTGCATATGTAGAAGCGGATCCACATTTGAGTGTTCGAAAAATTGCAAGTGATTTAGGAATAAGTAAAACTACAGTTCACACCATTTTAATTGATCATAAATTGCATCCTTATCATATTATGTTACACCAAGCGTTGCTGGTAACAGACTTCGATCGGAGATTAGACTATTGTTATTGGTTAAGGAATATGCTAGTAGAAGACCACGAATTTTCGCTTAGAGTTTTGTGGACCGATGAGGCAACATTTACAAATACCGGAGGAGTAAACTTGCATAATATGCATTATTGGTCAGCTAGTAATCCTCACTGGATGAGAGAAGTTGACAACCAAAACAAGTGGAGCGTTAACGTCTGGTGCGGGATTTTGGGGAACAAAATTATTGGGCCGCATATTTTTCAGGGTCATCTAAACGGCGAAATGTACTTAAATTTCCTTAGAAATGATCTGCCAGGTCTAATGGAAGAGGTTCCGTTAGACATCAGAAGAACAATGTGGTACCAACATGATGGATGTCCTGCGCATTTTTCTCTGGATGTCAGAAATCATTTAGATTATATCTATCCAAATCGTTGGATTGGAAGAGGAAGCCTCTTTCCATGGCCACCTAGATCCCCAGATCTAACAGTTCTAGACTTTTATTTATGGGGGAGGTTAAAAGGTATGGTTTTTGAAACACGACCTACCACGCCAGAGGATATGATTGCCCGCCTACAAAATGCGATAAACCATATCTCAAGGGCCGAGATAGAAAGCGCTGTTCTAAGTATCAATCGAAGGATAAATCTTTGCATTTTAAGTAACGGACAACATTTTGAGCATTTGTAAATAAACTTTTTAATAAACTGTATTTTACTTCATTCATTTTAATTAGCCTAAGCCCGTAGATAATAATAAATCAGCTATTATTATCCACGAGCCGTGTAATAATAAATGCTGTTATTAAATTAATGATAAACAAATTATAAGGATAATATTTAATATTCGTAGAAAAACAAATTGTTTTCGTTGTCATGGCACACTCGACAAAAACGCTCCGTTGACTGCTTAAAGAAGGAAAGAATATGGGTAATGCAGTTTTTCGGCAATAAGTCGAGAATTAATTAAGATATCGAAATGCGGTTTTCACCAGTTTTTTTACTTTTTTATGCCCTTTTAATGAGCTTATAATAAAAATACCATTGCATTTAAATTTTTCGAAAAAATGACAAAATGTAAAATTTTGACATAAATCAGTCTCCAGGAATAAAACAAAAAAATAATTAATTATACCAATATTTCATCTTAAGCTCCTGGTAAAAGCTCTTGCAAACAAGACCCAGTTTATTAAAATCGGTCAAGCCTAAAGAAAGATATTTAATTTTTTTCAAATGTACATTCGCTCCCCCCACCTTGCTATATTTGACAGGTTAGGAAAAACGCTTAAAAGAAAAAAGTTTTCTGATTTTACATAGTTTGCGACAAAACTATCAGCGGTATAAGTTAATATGGCATATTCTTAAATAATCCGTGTTTTTAGTTTTGTTGTTAGTTTTACGCCCTCTAGCGGCGGAATTAGAAACTTGAAAATAATTTCCAGCATTTTCTCGAGGCCGGTTTTACTATAAATATTTTTTCCGAAAGCTATGCGATGAACGGTTTCCGAGATATCGCCGGAGGACAACCTTATCAGGACACCCTTATGTGCTTTATTTCTGAGATACAGGGCGATTAAGTTTTTTAAAAAATTCTGTATTTTTTAATATCTTAAAAACGCTTCAACCGACTTAGATGAAATTTGGTATACCTATTTAATGTAGTAAAGCGCTTATAAAGCTCTACCTAAATTAAGAATATTGGGTCTAATGGCGTCTCAGTGGGCACCACAGTCAATATTATTGTGAAAAAAAGTACGCCACTGACTTTTAATGAAGTTTTAATATTTTTTTCTTATTAAGCAATCAACAGTTTAACTTTTTGGTCCCATGTGTTTTCTTCGTATCTGCTTTTGTTTTCAAGAAAAAATATTCAAGCTACATTAATTTCTTTTAAAAAGTACCCATGGACAATGTGATATAAAAAGCTAAAATAAAAATAAAACAAATATTTGCCTTAAAATAAATAAGTATTTGTGTATTTCATCAAAAATTGTCATTTTCCCTATTTACTAAAGTCAAAATTGTAATTTTTTTATTTTGGATATTGTTTTATGCTGCTTAGGGCTACTACTAGGGTCTACCCTTTAGAATGACTTAACCTGGCTTCTCGGGAACGAAGCGAGATACGAAGAAAATACAAAGACTAAAGCTTAGTTCGTAAGCTTGCAAAATGCGATTTGCGAATCCTGTTCTGATTGGTCAATTTCTAACGAAACATTCGAACGTCGTTACAAATTCACCTATCGGAACATGTTTCGCAATTCGCATATCGCAAGCTTATGAACTAAGCTTTAAAAGTTGCACTATTTATATATTATTGTTGAATTTGGAAAATGTATAAAAACCTCATAAAAAGTCGATGGCGTATTTTTTTTCTTAATTATATTGGCTGTAGTATCTACTGAGACGCCACTCGACCCTATTGTCCTAATCTAGGTAGAGCTTTACACGTGCCTTATTACATTAAATAGGTGTCCCAAATGTTATTTAAATCGGTTTAAAGGTTTTTAAGATATTCAAAAAATACCTAGCTTTTTTAAAAACTTTAACGCCCTGTACTTCAGAAACGAAACAAGTCCAAACATTGTTTATAGGAACTTTTTTAATAAAAACACATAAAAAATCACCCCTGAAGTTTCGTACTGTAGTTAGTAAACATCCTGTATATTTGAGGCAATGTGAAATTCATATATCGTCGGTAAGGTAAAAATCACTGAGTAACATTTTTCTCAAATATGAGTTAAACATACCCAAGTTACTTGCAAGTTACTTGCGGTAATAGTTCTATTATACAGGTTTGGCGAGTTGAATCTAACGGATTGCGTTTTAATGTATTAGACACTAATAGATAGAGAGTAGACAGAGAACGACTGCATAGGTAACCGCCCACCGATAGCGACGGCGATTCCCCGTACTGCTCGGGTCCGCTCGATGTGAATGTAAATGTCGGCTGCCTCGCAGTGCCAGTGCACTTTAGCAAGCGCTTGGAGATGGGTAGGTCAGTCTCAAATAAAGTATTAGAATTTCACGCGCTCAAAACGGCCGACAACTTCTTCTGCACTCTCCGAACGACAATACCATTTAATGATATTAATCTTTTGTTCAACAGTGAAGACCATTTTTACTTTATTACTGTATCCGCCTTCGTACCAAAGGTTAGAATAAATTGTAAACATGATCGGCTAACACGTACTTGGTATGCGAAGAATTGCAACCGAACTTTGACCGGACTGATAAGCGCAACGACGACGCGATAGCCGCACAGGGTGGAGCCAAGTTGTTCTCGCTCTACTCCGTCTTTTTCTTACACATTGCCCAAAAATCATATTCGAAACTTTTCAAGCGCCGAACGTGTATGAACCACTCAAAACTGTCATTTTCGGCTTCTAAAACCCGTAAGTAAAATATAAAATTTCACTTAGTGCAAGAAAAACTTTTGTGGTAACGGTAAAACTCCCTAAGTAACTTAAACCGTAAATAAATAATATTCCGTATGTGTCACTTAGTGAATTTTTTGGATGCAAAAGTCAAGACAGGATCTTAATCGGTAGTGTATTAAATCAAACCATTAATTTAGTTTTAAGTTTAGTAAGCTAAAAATGTTTTCTAGTGTTTTTATGTGCAGTTATATTACTATATCGTCGGTATAAAGACAAAACTAATTAAATAACGATTTTAGGTTTTGGAAATACAAGCATTTTTATATAAAATTTGCTTAGAAAAAAAAGAAAAGCTTTTGCTATCATGTTTTCTATTGCTATCAAACGAGATATAGAGAGTTGATTTCAATTTTTACAAAAAAAATATTCAAAGAACGTCACAAATAACAGTTTTCGTACTTAGTGAATTTTACCATATAGTGCATAAATATAGCAATATAACTGCACATAAAAACATTAGAAAAAATTGATAGTTCACCAAACTTAAAACTAAATTAATGGTTTATCTTAATACATCACCGATTTCCTGTCTCGGCTTTTGCATCCAAAAACTCACTAAGTGATACGGAATATTATTTATTTACGATTTAAGTTACTTTGGGAGTTTTACCGTTACCACAAAAGTTTTTCTTGGACTTAGTGAAATTTAATATTTTACTTAAGGGCTTTAGAAGTCAAACATGGCTGTTTTGAGTCGTTCATATGATAGAACCATTATTGCAAGTAACTTGGGTATGCTTAACTAATTTTTGAGAAAAATGTTACTTAGTTACTTTTCGCCTTATACCGACGATATTTAAGCACTATATGGTAAAATTACTAGGTTACAAAAGAGGTAAAATTTTCCAAGTACTAAAATTGTTATTGCTGACGTTCGTTGGATATTTTTTTTTAATTAGAAGCAACTTTTTTAGAACCCATTCCTTTTGATAGCAATATAAAACATGATAGCAAAGGATTTTCTTTTTTTAAGAAAATTTTATATACAATTGCCGATATGTCCGAAACATAAAATTGTTAGTTAGTTAGTTTTAGCTTTATACCGACGATATGTTGGATTTTAATGGTAAAAGAATACAAAAACAAATAAGCCAGGCGATTTTGTCGGGGCTTTAAAGTTGCCAGGTGCGTGCAAAAATATTTTTCAAAAAATACAGAAAATGTATTTGAGGCAAGCCACTCTTTTGATAAAATACACAAATGCTTATTTATTTTAAGGCAATTAATTGCTTTATTTTTTTTTGGCTTTGTATATCATATTGTCTATGGGTACTTTTTAAAAGAAATTAAAGTAGCTTTAATATGTTTCTTAAAAACTAAAGCAGGGGCTAAAAAGTTAAATTGTTATTAATTGCTTATTCAGAAAAAAAAACATCAATCAAACTTCATAACAACTCAGCGGCGTACTTTTTTCACAATAATATTGGCGGTGGTGCCCGCTAAGACGCAAATAATCTTAATTTAGGTAGAGCTTTACAAGCGCTTTACTACATTAAATAGGTATACCAAATTTCATCCAAATCGGTTGAAGCGTTTTTAAGATATTTAAATAATACTGAATTTTTTGAAAACTTTAACGCCCTGTATCTCAGAAATGAACCAAGTCCGGGCATATGTTTATAGGAATTTTTTTCATAAAAAGACATAAGAAAGCACCCCCTTAAGTTTCGTACTGTAGTTAGGAAACAACCTATATTTTTGGAAAACAAAAAATTAATATAAAAAAAGTTTTTCTTCCTTTAAGCTGAATTTATAGATTGACGTTTCCATCACCGATCGCCGTTCGATGTTTCGGTTTCTAATATGGTTTATGGAAACGGTAAATAGAAAGTATAAATTGACAAGTGGAAAGCTATTGTTTTTATCTTCTAACTGAAAACGTCAAACAGCAAACGGAAACATCAGCTGATTGACCTGTTCTAACATTGTGTTTCTAAATTTTAATTGCGAATACGATTTTTTTAGCTTTTACAAAAACAAAACGCAAACAAACCTACAGTGGAATCAAGAGTGCAATAAAAACTGGCATTAAACAGAAAGTGAATGGCGGTTACAACAGAAATTATGCCCTGTCAAGACCTCAGCTACAGAAAGAAGTAGAAGAAGAGTTAATATGTCCGGAATACAAGTGTGTGCTGAGCAAGCCGCCCCCAGATTTTAAACATACGATAGAGGAGTGCCCGCCGCCACTGTGTCAACCGAATTTTCTTCCCGTCATGGATGAATTTGAGGAATATGGAACTAAGACGTGTCCTACGTAAGTAAATTTACTTTATATTAAGAAGCACACACTTACACATGATGCTAGTATTATTTTTATATACAATAAGACTTTTTCCATTTTCCCTTTATAGTAGGGTAGCCCACGACGCTAAATGGGGATTTATCCAAGCGTCATAGAGATCTATTGGGTTGGAAAGCTTAGATGATAAAAATAAAAAAATATATATGATTTATACCTTTTATTGGCGGGGAAAGCGGCTATAGATCTTTAAATATGTCAAAAAATACTGTAGTATGGACATACTCGAGCGCGTCAGATATTGATAGCACCAATGTCCTATGTATTTTGAATAATGTACTTATGTTAATGTGATCATTTGCATGATTTGGGTGATGGTATCGATTTTCTAAGGAGGTGTTAAGTGAACCTAAAAAAGTTCTTATTCAATAATCTGGCGATTTCGATGTGACACAAACTAGCGGCCACTATTATAATGTGCAAAAAAGTTTGATTTTGAAATACTCAAGTGCGTCAGATTTAGATATATATGGTTTATTTTTGTCCTAGACGTGCTGTTTCATAATCTGACGATTATCTGGAGGGATTTGCCTAATCTGACATTTTTTTAATAATTGAACTTCTTTTTATGTTTTTGACATCCCACGTGGGTGTCAGGTTATTAGATGTTTAACCCATCGTTCCCCCTGTTCCGTCAACGTTGTCCAAGCACTGAAACACAAACTTAATTAGAAAGCTCAGAAAATTGCATGCAATATGTTTTTAAGCAGAATACTTGTAATAAGAAAATAATTTTAAAAAAATGGACGGAGGGTGGAATATATGCATCACGCGGCTGCACGCATTAAATTTTATTGACGAATATTTGTTATTTTAGCTTCTGGAAATCGTAACATTATACATGTTTTTATTATTCTTGAATTATTTTCTCCAAAATGAAAAAAATGTAGCACGCAAATTGTCAGATAAGTGGAATTATACACTTTTTAGCATGTAAGGTACTTACCCTACATTAATCTGACGCACTTGAAATTTCCGATGATCGATTTTTTTACTAATCTTATCCTCATATTGCGTGAAGGTAACCGGGTACAAGGTATCCTCCTGTTTATTAATCTGCCGCGCTTTAGTCAATTCCAAAATCCCCACAGGAAATCACATGATGCTTTTAATATCTTCAAATACTGGCTCCCCTATTGATTTTACAACAAAATTGTATTGAACCATTTTAAAAACACATATAAGATAAGCTTACTCACTAAATATTCGTTAATTTCTAATTAAAAAATTGAAAGTTACTTAGGCGTCCTCCAGACGATCAATTATATTGCACAATATTACGTATTGTGCAATAAAATTGATCGTCTTGGGCTAATATTGAATATTGCGCAATTATTAAACGAAAGTTTAGGCGAGTTTAATTTTTATTGCACAATATCTTTTATTGCGTCGTGTAGGGTCAGTATTGTGCAATAATCAAATCAAACTATTGTCTAACCAGAACACGAATATATTGCACAGTTCGAATTATTGTGCAATGCGTTTGGATTTAAAACACCATTCAATCTTATTGCACAATAAAATATATTGTGCAATGTTGCAGGTCTGGGGGCCGCCTTAGGAATAACCATTTGTAAAATCGTTGCATACATGTATTGACTCCACCAGTAATGAATATATTGTCTTGTCCACTTACTAATTTTGCAAATAGTTTTTTATAAATACCATTTAATTGGCGTATTAGAAACAACAAACTTAAGTGTGTGAGCTGATCTTATTAACGTCTTGAAAATAGTCCTATAAAGTTTTGTTGTAAAATCAATAGGGGAGCCAATATTTAATAAAACCCATAAACAAGAATATGATAAGGGGATGGATGCACTACCCGGTAAATCTGACATCACTTAAAACTTAGGGATCTGTTGCGACGTTATATTTAGGGCGTGGCAAGTACTGTCTGCCATCTGTCAAAAGTCGATGTATGCAAGCGTGACTATTTCGACTGGAGGTGTTTCGAAGTTATCGTCTAAAAGCGGAATTTAATTTTGATAATAAGATATCGAAACGTGGTTTATTATTTTTTTAAATTAGTGTGACGTTATACCTAATGAAACTCTGGTTTAAAAGGTTGATAACACTGCTTTAACACTGATTTTATTTATTTAAGGTATTCTTGTTATCCCCAACCACTTCCAGACGCCGTCTGCAACATAACTGGAAGAACATTCAACACGTTTGACGACACCGAATTTAAGTATGACATCTGCAATCACATAATAGGGCGTGACCTTGAAAACGGAGAATGGGAAGTGACACTAAAAAGAACTGCAGTAATGTGTGCTCGAGGGACTTGGTCATACGACATAAAGACCACGAGATCATCATTCGATCCGATCTGAGCATCGAATATGACGGTTACGAGTACACGGTGGACCAAATCAAGAATATCGGTGCGCAGAATAAAGGATTTTCTATTTCGCAGCTCGGAAATACAATAATGTTTATTTCTGATAGGTAATGTTATGTAATGTGTTAATAATAGACTAAACCTTATTTTTTTTTTTTTTTTGGTTTGATGTACGAGGTGGTAGGCATGTTTTTTTGCATTAATACATTTAACAATGTACTCGTATATCGCAAGAATCAAGATATGCAACCTCGTATTTTTCCTGCTTAGTACTTTTGTTTTACAGTGACGTAATTGGTGTACGAGGTGGTAGGCATATTTTTTTGCATTAATACTTTAAACAATGTACTCGTATATCGCAAGAATCAAGATATGCAACCTCGTATTTTTCTTGCTTAGATCTTTCGTTTTACAGTGACGTGATTTTTTTAAGGTATGGTTTTTGGATAATCTGGAATAAATTGGCCAATGTTAAGTTCGGAGTTGTTAATAAATTATCGGGTAAAGTAGATGGATTGTGCGGTTATTTCAATAATATTCCTGAAGATGATAAGAGAAAACCTGATGGATCACAATCAAGAACTACTGCAGAGTTTGGCGACAGGTACAGACAATATTAGACGCTATTGTTAATCTAAAATTTAACCCATTTTTTATACTTTTTTAGTTGGGCTTTAAGTGGAGATCAGCCAAAGTGGTGTGAAGCCAAAGCGTGTCCGTTACATATTCAGAACAAAGCATGGGATATGTGTAATAAAGTAAAGTAAGTATAATTAAACACCATTAATATTCGCAAGATATTTTATCTATTTGTTTTCATTGTTCTTTATCTTTCTTTTTATACATACATACAGGGTGTCTCTAAAAGGTGCGGAAAAAAGCTACCACAGGTTCCTGACGCTGACATGTGACGATCTAACCCAAAATGCCTTAGTCCAAAAATGGACAATTTGGGAGATACAGGTTGTCAAACATTTATTCTGGTTTAAGTTTTTATAAATAATTTTATCGATAATGGGTGTATTGTCACAATATTTGGGTAGTGGGGGTTTTGGAAGATGAGAAGTACGAATCTGATATAAATTTTATTGTAAACTCTAGAGGGCGCTACCTGCGGAAGCTTGCAAAATTAAAAATAGAATAACTTTTTAAAGCCACTATGTATGGAACTTTTAGATAAAAATCCTTATTCTTCAATATATTTTACATAAAAAGGTATACGTGGTAAAAGTTGATATAGGCAGCCGTGTTTGAAATATCCGGATTTAAAAACTTCACTTCCTGTTTGGCCAGGTCTAAGCTATACAGGGTTTTTAAGAATAAGATGCTAATCTTTAAGAGGATAATTCTTTGGGTAAGTTTAAGAAGAAAAGTATTTATAAACTTATGTCCTAAATGGCTTAACTTTGATAGGGTGGTAGAAATATTTAAAAATATGCTTTTTTACCAGTCTGTATCTCAGAAGTTAAGACATTTAGACATAGGTTTATTTAAACTTTTTTCTTAAAATTACCCAAGACTTCATACTTTTAAAGATTAGTATCCTTTTTTGAAACACTTTGTATAGCTCAGACCTGGCCAATCAGAAAGTGTATTTTCTAAATCCGCATATCTTAAAACGGCCGTTTAAATCAACTTTTACCACGTATACCTTCTTTATGTTAAATATGTCGAAGAATAAGAATTTGTATCTAAAAGTTACATACAAAGTGGCTCAAAAAAGTTATTTTGTTTTTAATTTTGCAAGATACCGCAGGTAGCGCCCTCTAGAGTTTCAATAAAATTGATAGCAGATTCGTATGTCTCACCTCCCAAAACCACCTCTAACCAAATATTGCGACAATTCACTCATTATCGACAAAATTATTTATAAAAACTAAAATCGGAATAAATGTTTGACACCCTGTATCTCCGAAATCATCCACTTTTGGACTAAGGGAAGTTGGGTTAGATCGGCATATTTTAGCCTCAGGAATCTGTGGTAGGTTTTTTTCGCACCTCTTAGAGACACCCTGTATAATGAATACTAAATGTCTGAGCAAAAAGGGTATTTTAAGAATATAGCATTGGGTAGTCATCGCATGCTGACATTGGCTATTTAGTTCTACGCTGACTTTTTAGACCACATGCTCTTTTGCTTTGGTCTGACGCCTAAAAAGATCACCAGAAAATCAAACGAATGACAATTGGTTTAAGTTTTATATTTCTTTTTACACAATATTATATTGGGCGCATTTAGCCTCTTTGCCACTGGGTATCACAAGTGTCATAATTGTCAAACTAAATCATTAAGATGCGTGTAATTTGTCAATTTTGACACTTGTGATACTTAGCGGCCAAGCAGCTGAAATCTCCGGAATAAGGCCACTACCCCAGCAGTAAGTTAATTAGCATTTTTTACCCCGTTATTTTATCTAGTGGAAATAAGCTTCTGCGCAGCACGATTTTGTCACTTGCTGTTGTTTTCAGCGCTATTCGGACACGCGTTGTCGAGGTCTTGACTATACGTTGTTTTCTCCAAAGAGATAATTATGTTTAGAAGTATTTGGTTCTAAGCTGTATGTTTTTTCTAAAGCGTTTTTAAAATAAAAACAACCCAGGTTCAATTTAATTTAAAAAGGGCAGGTTGCATATTGCAAATTTAAATTTTTTAAAATTATATTTTTCAGAGAGCAACCTTTAAGTCAATGTGCTGTAGCTCAAGACATCGAAGCGTTTATATCAAGATGCCTCGAGACGACGTGCAACTGCCTTGAAAGAGCAGAAAGTAACCATACCGCAGAGGAGGAGTGTAGATGTAGTGCAATGCAAACTTTTGTCGTAGACTGTCTGTCCGCCGACTCTTCTATTGACTTATCTGACTGGAGAATGCAGCAAGATTGCCGTAAGAATAATAGTTTTATTTTTTGAGAATTTAGATAACGGTCACCACATTACCCAGATTTATTGGGATTTATTTTGTGAGTCGGAAATTTGGTCAACTTGACCTATTTTGACGTAAACACCTCTAATAAGACATTTTTAAACTCATTATTTGGACACCCTCTATAACAAGTAAACTTTATATGTAGGTATACTTATTAATACCCTTATTCTTTATACTTTTTAGCTGCCACATGCGAACCTCCCTTGTCTATCATGATTGCTTCCAACGAAAATGTGAGCCGACTTGTGAATCTATCGCAGATCCAAATGCGTGTCCCAAAGTTAATAAAATGTGCTTCCCGGTTGCTATTGCCCCGCAGGTATGATTTTTAATAATAATTATACCAACACATAATTCATTGTTTTTATTTTAGGTTATGTAAGAAAAGACGAAACTTGTATTAAACCTTCAAGCTGTAGAGATTGCGAGTGTAATGTGTTGCCACATTTGCAATATGTGACGTACGATGAAAACAACTTTACTGTCAGTGGCAATTGTGTATATGTCATGTCAAGAGATGCACTTATAGGGGATGAAGACACTCATAAGTGGCAGGTAACGGGCTTTAGACCTACTCTAGTTGTGTAACAGGTGTATTTTTCTTCTTCTGTTGCCTATCCATTGTAGACGTAGGCTATTAAAACAACAGTGCGTATCTTATTAGCGAATTGTCTACCACACATATGTCACACACAGACGTTAGGCCAGACCACTTGCGTAGGTTTTGCATCGATGAGTTTCTTCCTCTTCCTGGATCTCTTCACCTTCCCTTGAAGAATAAGTTGCAGAAGGCGATATTTGTCATGTTTAATTAGATGACCCAGATATTCAAGCTTTATTTCCTTTATTGTAAATACAATTTTCTGTGGCTTTCCGATTCTTTGCAACACTTCCTCGTTGGTAATGTGATCTGCACAGAATATTTTTAGCACTCCACCACATGTCAAAGGCAGATAACTTTTTCATTAGTTGTTCTGTCATGGTCAGTGCTTCTTTCCAAGTCAGTAAAATATCTCAACATTCTAATTTTAAGTGGGAGTAAAAGGTTTCTGTTAGTAAGTATGTGTTCATTATAACAAACAACATTGTATTGTTTATCCCGGTTTGTTTAAGGCGGGGTTGGTCTTTCAGCTATGTTTGCACTGCAGCATATTGGCTTATTGTGCACCCCTCTCTTGTTACAGAAGTCTGCTGCCCTTTATCAGGTTTTAGAGCAGCCTGACTGTCTGAGAGAATGTAAATAGTGTGGTTGTGGTACCCCTTTCTCACATTCTCTTAAACACATGCTAGACTAGCATATATTTCTGCCTGATATACCGTGGCTTACTTTCCTACTGAGGAGGTTTTGACTGTGAAAAATAACCTTAAATTTTTAAAGGTGTTTAAGAATCATTCCTTATTTTTTAGGTCTTAGTGACTAATCATCCCTGTGCAAAGAAACCAGAAAAAATGTGCGTTGGCAAAATCACAATACTGTACCAAGGACATAAGGTGCACATACTCGTAGATTTGTACAGGAACAAGCTGAAGCTGATCGTGGACAGCGAGAGAGTGGTAGATTTCGAAGAGATAGAAGACTGGGCGAAAGTTAGAGAAACTCCCAGCAAACACATGAAGGTTTTGTTAACGGATGTACAAGTTGAGGTACGAGTAGACTATATTCAAATTAAGGAGCAGCAGTGTTGCAATTCGGTCAATCAACTGATAGAAATGGGTCTTTGGATCAAAAGTGTCGAAAATATTTACTATATTTACAAAAATATACCATTTTAGGTTTGAATCTCGGCTAGAAGCAAGCACAAAAACAAGAAACAATAAATTTCAGACAAAATATTAGGCATTATAGTCTAAAAACCTAAATAAAACAAAGAGTAGTTACCAGCTAACGTTCCGCGAAATTTTACATATAGTGACAAAACGTTAGTCCTTGAATAATTACACTTAAACTGCAGGCATAAGAAATTTGACCTTTCACTTATTTCTTCGTGGCAGTCTTTTTAGGAAATCTATGATGACAACCACCAACACTTAGCACAAATTGTAGACTAATTATTCTTCTATTGTTTATTGCATTTATTCAATAAATTATAATTGCCATAACAACAAGAAAAACTTGACCATCAATTGTCATGGACTATTACACTAGTTCAAAATTATGCCGATGAGGGCTTTTTAACAATGTTGCAAGCTTAATTTTAATTATCTATAAAATGAATGTGTCTTTTGACTTTATAATTTAAAGCATTGCTACAAAGTAGTCTGATGAATTTTAGGTATCTGTATATTACCCGTCACTTGGAGTGTCTGTAAAAGCGCCATCTCACAAATACGGAGGAAAACTGGAAGGTAATTTAATTTTAAATTTACAATTGGCGTATCCATTGTTTTTTATGATATAAACAATGGTATATCTTAATTTAAATGACATTTTCACTTTTAAATAAGACAAGTTATAAAGTAAATGCCAATTTTTAAGGACTCTGTGGTGATTGTAATAAAAATCCTGACGACGATATACGATATGGTCCTTTCGATGGAAAGCCTGGTGGGAAGCCGAAAGATATAGACGATTTTGCTCTAAGCTGGTAAGTATGATAAATTACCTATAATTTGTATTCAGACACCTAGTATGTAAGGCCAAAGCAACATAGATATATAAAATATACATATAGACGTTCTATATTTTAAAGGTTGTATGAAAATCTACCCGGTGGTCAAACTAGAGAACAATGTGAGAATAAACCTGAAGAAAAATGCCCAGAAATACCGCCTGAAGAAGATTCTTGTTTACAGTTGCTTGATGTCAATAAATTTGGACAAGTAAGTTAAGGAAAAAATTATTATAACTACTTCAAAAATATAAATAATTTAAGCTTTTAAGTTTTTTATAAAACAAAGATAAATTTGACATTTATGACATTTTGTAAACAATGTAAAACATTTTCAGTATGATGATAGTAATAATTACTAATTAAATGCCACTAATTGTGAGTTACTCTCACGGCGGTTGTTAAAACTGTTTTAAGTTAGGCATATAGAGGGTAGACAATAGATCTATCATTAAGTTACTTATATTTATAAGCACATTTACATATTGTTTATAAATCTAATAAAAGTTGTATTTTTCAGTGTCTAAATATACTGGATCCATCTCTTTTCTTAGACTGGTGCAAAAAGATACTTGCGGAAAACACCCCAAGTTGTCTTGTACAGCCATTGAAGCCTATGCTAGAGATTGTGCATCTTCAGGTTTTTGTGTTAACTGGAGAAACGATCATTGTCCAGCAGAGGTAAAATTAAAATTAAAAGATTTTTTGTAAGATTCTGTGCGTCTATTTTCCAATCTCGAATACACAGTGTCGCATGCAACGTCAATGTAATCTCGCTCAATTTGCATGATTTATAAGCGATATTACGTTGATGATGATGAGGACGGTGCCAGTACATAAACCCATTAAAAGTCGATTGATCACTTAGAATTTGAGATAAATTCAACTAAAATTTAGATATATCACACATCCCGTTCAAAGGTGTATTAATTCATTCCAACAGATCTTTTTTAACATACTTTATGTCCCTGCAAAACCGTATTATTGTAAATTAAAGCTAACTCCTAAAAATATCGCTACCTAAGGCGGTACATTGAATAACATATTGTATTAACGTCAATTTTATTTTCCTTCTCCTAAAAAAAAATCATATTATATAAATGAAATACATTTTTTCATTCTTACTTTAAGGGTCAATAACTTTCTAAGGAAGCGCAATAATCCTTTTTTATATGACGTACTAACATTATTTTGGCTCACTCTATCACCCCTATCATTTTTGACCTCACCTTTCCGGACACCCTGTATAGTAGAAATTTTAGCCCAGCGGAATAAACAGAGATAATCAAAATTTCTAGTTACCAAACGTAGGTGCATTACAATTCAGAAAATTTACATTTTATAACCTAAAACACTTCAAAATTGACATTTTTATAACCTAGAATTGCTTTAAAAATTACTGAAAAAATTCAAATGAGAATCAAAGTTTCTAGTTGCCAAACATTGGTGCACAATTCAGAAAATTAACATTTTATAACCTAAAATGCTTCAAAATTGACATTTTTATCACCTAGAATTTCATTGACATTTTTTGTAAATACAGGGTTTGTTTTTGTGTTAAGACTCATTTTATACTTTATTGTAATTCGTTCAACGCATTTGTAATATGATTTTTTTCCTACAAAGAGGGAACACAATAAATAGACGTTTTATATATTTTGTTATTATTGCATTTAAAAATTAGCTGACATTTTTACAAAACCCTTTTTATTTTTCACATAAACAATGACAAGTCGTGACACGTTTTCCGTATTCTTGCGCTACTTTAATTTGGTTCTTGCTGATCTCTTCTATAACTGTTTTCACCTAAAACCCAAATTTTATTTAAATATACTGATGATTTTTTGCTTTGCTGTGTTATATTCATCCAAAAATACAGTCCTCTTAAAACATACCTTAGGCAGCTCCGAAAGAAACATCGGTAAGTTATTTCTTTAATCTATGTAAAATTGTATGTGTGGTAACACGCACCTTTTCTTCTTTGAGTCTATAATTTTTATCATAAATATAATTAGGCTTTTGAAGTTCAGTTTTAGTTTTAATTGCTGCTACTTTTTGGGTCACATTATTGTTATACATCGCGTCGGAAGCTTTGGATGGACATGGACTTTTTAAATTCTATTTTGTACCCACCCTTCATAAATTTTCTTTTGATGCTTTATGAGGGCTATTATCCTTTTTAACGTATTTCATACCATTAATAATAATATTTTTTTGCGAAATAAGAAATTTGCTTTATTTTGACAAAAAATCTGTCACATAAAAATTATCTTAACGTAACCAAGTAAAATTATTTTAAATATGTCAAGGTAAGACGGGAATTTTTTCTGGTAATTTTTGTTTTCTCTGGTTTGGTAAAGTTGAAAAAAGAAAAAAGTTTTCGTAGGGGTAATATTTCTACTATAACATAAAAATTATGCCATCTACCAGTTCGTGTACTTTTACGGCGCGCATTATCTAATTCTTTTTAACATTATTCTACCACGACAACTACCTTAAGGCTATATTTTTCATATAAATTAATATATTAATTACGTGTCTTCTTTAGAGTTGTCCTCCTGGCCAGCACTACGAACCCTGTGCCAAATTTAAGCAGGAAACCTGCGCAGATGTTAAAGAAAAGCTACAAAAGGTAAAAATGGTGTTGTAGCAAAGAAGAGTGGTGTTATAGAAGGTTGTTTCTGTCCAGAAGGGAAAGTGAGTACTGTTTTTAATACCGATTTCGTTTTGCTATCTTTCACTACCAATACATCGAATTTAAAAAAATATTTGAAAAATACTGATTAAAATAAAGGAATATTGACAAAATAATAATTTTACTGCTGCCTAATACCAAAGACAATTATGGTTTCACTATAGACACCCAGAACAATGCTAAATTTTTGGTCATCAGCTTGGACGCTCGCTTCGTGAAATTTATGAAGCGGGTATCCATCGAGTACACACGTGAACAGTACGTATAATTTGCCGCTTCATAAATTCAGCCAAGCCAGCGTCCAAACTGTGGACCAGAAATTTAGCATTGTTCTGGGAGTCTATAGTGAAACTATAATTGTCTTTGCTAATACACATGTAGGTATATATATATTTTTAATTTTAAGGTTCTTCTAAATAACACTTGCGTCGTACCAAAAGACTGTGAAGTTTGCGATGAAGAGGGACATCATCCTGGCGATGTGTGGAAAAAGGATAAGTGCACCACGTGCAAATGTGAAGGAACTTCGCTTAAATGTGAAAGCCAGTATTGTCCAGGAAAGGAAACTATTTGTGAAAGAGGGTAAGATTAAAATTTAATTTATATTAAACTCCTTCAATAAATTTTCTACAACCGCCTATAAAGTATTGTTCCAAATCACCTCGTATAAAAACACGTGTCTTCGTTTTTATACCTTTATTAACAATGGAACGTAACTATGGTTACAACAACGACAAAATCTACTCTTGTCAATGTCTCGAAGTTTACAACACAAAAGTCGAATTTATACTGACTGATCCGAGATTTCCCGTCGCCCTTTTATAGTATGGTGGAAGAGTAAAGAATGATCTAGAATATTCGAGAAATATCGTGAAAATTCCATAGTACATGATGGCATAAAAGTTATTAATGGATAATTCGGGCGTTTTCGGAAACCTTCGAAAGTGATGAAAGAACTTGGAAAAATTAAGGTAAATTATTTAAATAAATTAACAAACTAAATTAAAAGGTCCTAACTTTATACAATTCTATAAACTAACACTTATTTTTAATGTCCGTAACATTGCCCCTCCCAAGTTCTGATCGTCTCGATCAAGTATCTTCACGGTCTTAATAGCGGCTTAGCATTTTTAGATGTACTTCTTTCATTATGCCGTGTCACCACTTTACATGACTTTTGTAGTTTCGGTGAACCCCTTGATTCTTCTCGTATTGTATAACGAAACGTCTTCACCTTCTTCTGAGTCTTCAAACCTTGCTTGAATAATGCTCTCTGAACTTGGCGGTAATGTGACATCTTCTGCAAGTACCACTTCTCGAATTGTTGTTTCATTACTTTTGGAAATCTCATCACAATTTCCTCATTGTTAGTTCTCAGTACCCGTTGTGGAAGGTCTAGTACAAACTTCTGATCTTTCATAATGTCAAGGCCGAGAATAACTTCGTCCATTATATTGGCAACAAACACAACGTGTGTAAATGATGTTGTTCCTAGGGTAATTCTAGCTTCGTGTATGCCTTGAACTGGTATGACTTCACCATTGGCAGTTTCCAAAATATAATTCTTCTCAGGTCGGAATATTTTGCAGTGGGATATGATGTTTGGCCTCACGATGGTATGTGTAGAACCAGTATCTAGTACCATCTCACATTCTCGACCGCATACATTTCCAGGTACTACCAAGCTGGAGCCATTTGTTCTCGGTAAACCGGGACTGCCCTTAATTGTTGTTGTTCATGGTTCTTGGTAACACTTCAGCCAGTGTATTCATGAGAGAGCCTCCTCCTCCCTGACCATGCCTCCTCCTCCCTGACCATGCCTCCTCCTCCCTGACAGAACCTCCTCCTCCCTGAGAGGGCCTACTCCTCCTCCCTAAGAGCGCTACCTGCTCCGTTTTGTTAAGAGTGCAGAGGCGATAGCGATTCCTCCTCTTTTAAATAATAGATTATAATGTACATCTTACAAATACATCATAAAACTTTTCCTTCAAATAAATTTTAATTTACTTAGGAGTGGGGATTTGGGTTTATAAGTAGTCATCAAGGATATATTTATGTTCATTTATCCGTTTGCTTCTACAAACATGAGTGAATTAAATAACCAAATAGTATTGCTTCGAGACAAGTGGTTTAAAGAGTTAGATTTAAAAAACGAAATTATTTTAAATACTGAATATGGAACTTTTTATGGTAGTTTGATTGAAAAATATTCAAACTTAGTGTACGCTTGTGATAAATACCTGATAAACCATAATTTAAGGGAATTTGTGGAAGAAGTTATCAAGAATGGAGTTATTTGGGATATAATTCACTTATGTGAATACATAGAGGATTCATCAATTAAGGAACATATTTTATGGGCCAATAAGCATTATTATGTAGATGAGTCGGAATAAAGAAACCAACATATGTGTAAATTTTAAAATATTGTAAAACCAAAAAGTAATAAAGCAGTAAAAATATTAATAAGTTTTATTTAAAAATATATGTATGATAATAAAAATTATACACCCACAACCTAAATTTTAAAGTTAAACTTAAACCCTAATAAAAATTGTTATATTTAAGTTGCATTAAACGTAAGATTATACACTATGCCATTTAGTCCGTTGTGCTTGACACTTCATTAACTTGAATGGGTGGTGGTGAGTCGCTAGAGTTGCTATTCTCATCGTCCACCCACGGAAGTGGCGGCGGATTTACAACCCAATCGGGAAGCCAGTCATCTTCCATATTATTATGCATATCATTGGGATTTATGGCGTCATACAGCTCTTGTTGTTGCTGATGTTGCTCCTCTTCATTGGGTGGTGCAACTTCAGCGCCAGCGTCATTATGCTCTTGTTGTGCAACATTGGCTTCATTGGCTTCATTGGCTTGCGGAATTACGCCAGCTACTTCCCTCCCATTCATTTTAATTATAATTAATTTAAAAAAACACACTTTAACAGAAATATAAATAAAATAAATATTTAATGTTTGTATTTACAAGTAAACTTGGAATATGTATAGTACTACCTTAACTTAAAACGAGTATTTATACATCTTTAACTCTCCCATTTACTGCTAACCTTAATGTGTAACGAGGAAGACCGCTTTCCAACAAAGGCCTCCGGCATTATCTTTGACCTCTAAGTTTACTCATCTAAGTTTACACACCTATACGTTTTAAATCCATTATTTCCCGTGAGCTATAGCATATTACTCCATTACACACATCTTAACATTTCTTAGACTAGTGAACCCCAAACTCAAAACCAAAAAAAAAAGGAGGTTGACCTACTTTCTCGGTGTTGACCTACTTTCTCGGTGTTGACCTACTTTCCCCGTCGAACGCTTGCTATAAAGGAAGAGCTTGCGAGAGTTTCTTTAAGCCAGTCTATCGTTTACTCGCGTATAGCTCGCGTCGTTTCCTCTGCTGTAACAACTGTATTTTCATTTTAAGAGTAAATATGGCATCAAACAAAATAAATATTCTTTCTGTGGTTACAATTGTTCCTGAAAAAGTGCAAAAAGTTGATGATATCCCAGATTTAAGTGAGTTTAGTGGCAATTTTCAAAATTTTGAATTAGGTGAGACTTATGATCCTTTAAATGATTTAATTGCTGAGGCATTAAAACAGCATTTTCCGGAATGTGAGGGTGAGTCTGGTTCTCAACAAAATTATAATTTGGCTCCAACAAAATCTAACCTTTCTTTACAAAATTTTGAATCGGAGATACTAACCCAAGATCTTTTGGATGATCTTGAAGACACATCAGAAAATGTAGAAATAAATAGTGGGATATTATCACCTAAATCACCTTTTATAACAATTGACGACTCGAGTTCGGATTCAGATATTCCTTGTGGACAAACTAAATTGTGTTCCAAAAGTAATACTCCCTCACCCGAGTTATTCCCAAGTCCTCCTACACCCGAGTTATTCCCAAGCCCTCTCTCCAAAAAAATTTTTAATAGTCAAACATTTTTGATTGGTCATAAAAAATGCAAAAACATTAAAGCTTTGGCAAAATTAAAAACTTTGGGCTATTGTATTCAAAATTTATACCAAAATTCGAACAATCCATTCGATGAGACGTGGACTAGAACAAAAAAGTTCTAGATGAATTGGCTAATTGTTTATAACTTTGTTAACACGAATATTTGAAACGAACTCTAGGAATCTTTGTTTTGTTTGTTGATATTAGTATTTAAAGTCGTGTGGTAAAATAAATTTCGCAGTATACGTAAACGATAGACTGTTTTCACAAGAAAATATTATTTATTTTTATTTATTAGTTTAAAATGACTCATCAATGCCATGTTTGTAAAAGAACTTTACTCGACGAGATAACTTATTCCGCCATTTAAAAAGAAACAAATGTACTACATCATTAGCTAAACCTGAGAAACCTAAAAATACAGTGGTTGACTTCTTTAGAAGTGTTCCTGAAAAGAAGACAAAAGTTGTAGGTAAGACATTTTTATTAACTATCTTTAATTTATACCATATTAAATTAATTTTGCAACTCACATATTTTACTTTGTTAACTTAATAAAATTATTGTTTTAGATTATCAAAAATATTGTTCCGAATGTAGAATAATGATTAAAAACAGTCAATGGTCCGCTCATATTAGAACCAATAAACATAAAAGTAAAGCAACTTATAAGTCCCCTCAAGATGGAATAGAACTAATTAAATCTGCTTTTGATAAACGAATCGTTACTTATAAGATTTCTCCCAAGGGATTTGTAGTTCAGTTCAACACCTTTTTCAAGAAGTTTTAAAGAGATTACTAGTTGTGTTGGAAGATGAAGTTTTAAAACATGTTTGCATCAAAGCCAATATTGAAGTTTTTGGCTATTACTATAATCCCTCCAATGATCAATATGATGTTAAATCATTTATCACACCATTTGAAATCATTTGTAGCAGTTCAAATTTTGATCAAATAGCAACGAAAATGTTTCAAATTATTGACTCAAAAGCAGATGCGTTTGCCGAACGAGATTCAGGTAATTATACTTTTTAAACTAATAAAAAATAAAAAATAATATAAAAAAATTAAAATTTTAAAATATTCTTTGCAATTACAGGTTGGTCTCTGGTTAAAATTCTTCATATGGAAGTGAATATCAACAAATATAACCCTTTTAAAGCATCTTCCTACATCGAGCTGCCCGAGGAAATTACATTGAAAAATGCAGTGGTTAACATCAGAAATACAGATAATTTCTGTTTTGCATGGGCAGTTATGGCAGCGATCCATAAACCATCGGGACCTGCAGATGAAGTCACATCCTATCCACACTTCAACACAGTTTTAGATTTTTCAGGTATAGATTTACCAATGTCTCTTAAAGATATTTCAAATTTTGAAATAAAAAATAATATTTCTATTAATGTGTATACAATTGAAAAAATTAAAAAAATTTAATACAACCTATGAATTAATAGGTCCTTTACATTATTCAAAATTAAAAATGGGTAAACATGTGAATTTATTATTAGTTAGTAATGATGATGGAGAATTCCACTATTGTTATATTTCAAATTTATCACGACTAATTTCCAAACAAGTTTCTAAACACAATGGTGCCAAATTTCTTTGCGATGGTTGCCTTCAGTATTTTAGTAGTCAAGAACTTTTAAAAAGACATTCCGAATTTGATTGTGAACATGTAAGAATAGATTTACCTTCCAAAGAAATAATAATAGACAAATTAGGTAATGAAATTCCTGAAAATATTCTTAAATTTTCAAATTTTCAAAAGCAAATGGAGGTTCCGTTTATAGTCTATGCAGATTTTGAATGCATACTAAAACCTGTGATTAACATGGATAATGATCCAAATCCACTTGAATCATTCACCCTTAAAAAATTTGAACACATTCCGTATTCTTTTGCTTACTATATTAAATGTAACTTTGATGACTCCTTTTCCAAATTTCAAATGTATACGGGTCACAACTGTGCTGAAATGTTTATTAATTATTTGCAAGGTGATATTCAACACATTTACAATAAATTTTTAGAACAATAAAAAAAATGAAAAAATTAACATCAATAGAAAAACTAAATTTTGATTATGCAACAGAATGTTATATTTGTAATAAACCACTTTTAGATAACAAAGTAGCAGATCATTGTCACATAACGGGCAATTTTAGGGGTGCTGCACATTCAAACTGTAATTTAAATTACAAACAACCAAATTTTATACCAGTTGTTCTACATAATTTAAGAAACTATGATTCTCACTTATTTATTAAACATTTGTGTAAAAATAAAGAGCAGCTATCTGTTATCGCTCAAAATAAGGAAAAATATATTTCTTTTGAAAAACATATCGAAGTAGGATCATATAAAGAAAAAAAAACCAATAAAACAATTAAAAAATATTTAAATATCAGATTTATTGATTCATTTCAATTTTTGCCTTACTCTTTGGCTAAGTTATCCAGCACTCTTACAAATTCACAATGTACAGAAATTCGTAAATATTTTAATGACGATGAGCAATTTAATCTAATTCGACAAAAGGAATATTTCCATACAAATATGTTGACGATATTTCAAAATTAGACAAAACGGAACTACCAAAAACTGAGGAATTTTATAACGATTTAACAGACGAACATATTAATTCTGAAGATTACGAAAGAGCAAAACTTGTTTGGAATGTCTTTAATTGTAACACATTAGGAGATTATTCCGACATATATTTAAAATCAGATGTATTGTTACTAGCTGATGTATTTCAAAATTTCAGAAAAACTTGCTTAGTCAATTACAAACTAGACCCAGCACACTATTTTACGTTTCCGGGTTTAAGTTTTGATGCTTGTTTACGTCATACTGGGGTGGAGTTAGAACTATTAACGGACCCTGATATGCTTCACTTCTTTAAAAATAATGTTCGAGGGGGTGTTAGTACCTGTGTGTGCAGAAAATCTATAGCAAACAATTTATTTCTCTCAAATTATGATTCAACACAACCAACAAAGTATATTATGTATCTTGACGCAACAAACCTTTATGGATATGCTATGTCACAATACCTTCCGCAAAAAGACTTTGTTTGGCTTTCCGAATCCGAAATTAATAAATTAAATATTATGAATATATCAAATACTTCTGAAAAAGGTTATGTTCTTGAAGTTGATATCGAATATCCTGAACATTTACACACAGACCATAACGATTTTCCATTTTGTCCTGAAAATTTTACTCCGCCTGGTTCTAAGTATGCAAAACTAATTCCAAATTTAAATAATAAAAAAAAATATGTAATTCATTATACATTGTTAAAGCAATGTGTTCAAAAAGGGTTAAAGGTTACTAAAATTCATAGGGTAATTCAGTTTACACAATCGCCATGGTTAAAAAATTATATTGATTTAAATACGCAGTTAAGAAACAATTCTCGTAATGAATTTGATCGAAATACTTATAAATTAGCAAATAACAGTATATACGGTAAAACAATGGAAAATGTTGATAAAAGAATGGATATTAGATTAGTCACAGAATGGGCTAAAAATAGTAGAACCGATGGAGCTGAAAACCTTATTGCAAAACCATATTTCAAAAACTTTACTATATTCTCTGAAAAACTTGTAGCAATTCAAATGAACAAAGTAATAATCAATTACAATAAACCTGTTTATGTGGGGTTCTCCATTTTGGATATATCAAAAACTGTTATGTATAATTTCTTTTATGAATATTTAAAATCTCTGTACAATGAAAATGTTAAACTTTTATATACTGATACCGATTCGTTTATTATTGAGGTACAAACCGAGAATTTTTATTTTGATATGATGAAAAATATTCATAATTTTGATACATCAAATTATGAAGAAAATAATTTTCATGATATGCCAATAACCAAATCAGAAGTTGGCAAATTTAAAGATGAATATAGCGGAGTTCCAATAGAATGTTTTTACGGTACAGGATCTAAAGCTTATTGTGTAAAAACGCCAAACGGTATAACTAAGAGAGCTAAAGGGGTAAAAATAAACACTGTTAAAAAACAATTAAACTTAATTCACTATAAAGATGTTGTAGAAAACCAATCAAAAATGTATTGTTCTATGTATGTATTTAGATCTCGTTTACATACTATTTATACAGAACTTATAAATAAATTAGCGCTTACTTCTGATGATGATAAACGGTTCAAATACTCTGAAAATTTTGACACTTTGGCTTGGGGTCATCGAGATATTCCTTTTTATCAATGGGTAATGGACAATGAGCATATGTTTTAATATTAAAGGTTTATTGGTTTTCAAGGTCAAAAAATATGTACATAAAGCCGGTTAAGCACAAAATTGTTTAGTTTAATTTCACCATGTGTTTGGAATCTTACGATAAAGAAATTGATAATGTTTCTTATCGAACTTATCAACAAAGACTTCAATCTTTTAAAAATTGGAATGGGAAACTAAAACCCGAAATATTAGCACAATCAGGATTTTATTTTCTATCAATAAGTGATGCTTGTAAATGTTATTATTGTGGGGTTGAAATATTTCAATGGACCTATGAAGATTGTCCAATTGAAGAACATTTTAAGTTCAATCAAAAATGTGATTTGGTGGAATGTTTGTGGTTGTCTAAAAAGCTCAAACCAAAAATTTAATAATAAATGAGAATTTGGTATGTTGTTAAATAGTTTGCCTAGTATGTGTAAAACTTTTTTACTTTGCAAGATAATTGTAATTCATGTAGCCATTTATAAACAGACAAAATGTTGTATTATATTATTATTCTTTTGTTTTTAAATTATTTTATCATTTGTAACCAAAATATTTTGAAATGTTAATGTGACTGAAATAAAACTGTGTAATATACCTAATATATATTGTGTGTTTATACCATAGGCCTATTAGTTTTTGTATAGCAATTTAATTGCAAACAACGTCAGTGTATTGTCATTTACTTGATGAGTGTTTTAAACTAGAAATTGTAATATTTTCTTGTTTTAAATAAAAGTATTAAATCAAAAGTTGTTTCAATGGTCCAATTCACCTTATTTATAGTTTTATATACAATTTTGGATAATACATTATTTATACATTATCCTCCAAACGTTATAAGTTGTCAAGTTTGTTTTAAAAATAATACCGACATTGGATTACCCAATTCGTGCTATTATATGAATTATGGAATTATTAACAATAAAACTACAGTGTTTAAATATAACTTAAGGATTAAGGATAGAAATAGTCAATATTTTAAAGTTTTATATAATTATTCCAACAAAACTACTTTTGACTCCAGCTGGATAGAAATAAATAAAAAATATTCTTGCATACCTAATCTTGCTTATTGTTCTAAATTACCAAATTTTTATTCCAAAACAAATAATTCTACACAATTTAGACATGAAGAAAATTATTTATGTTATATTTCATATATTATTAATTTATTCCTTTCTTTATGTATATTTTTATTGACATTATTTACTTGGTTTCTGTACTACAAATATAACATGCAATAACCTTGGAAATTTGTTAAGGTGGGGGAAAGACCTATAAAACTTTTTACAAAGGTCTATAACCTTTAGTAATTTTATAGGCGACACTTAAAATGTATCAAAATTACAAAAGTAGTAATGGTTATTTTACCAATAATATATTTAGTGATGGCTATTCCAACAACAATATGGTTAGTGAGTCAAAAGTTTTAAATTCTAAAATATATTATTTAAATAATTCGTCTACAAAATTTATTCTTGTTGGATTAAGTTTAAGTGACTTTTCGCCGAAAATTGTGTTTGGCAGTAAATATGGATTTTCTATACCTTTCACTGAAGATCAATGGAAAAATTTTCTGGGATATCAAGGAGTAATAGCTAACTACTTTCATTCTGACAATGCTAACAGTTCTCCAGTTAGAATTAGTGATATCACATTATATTATGAAACATATAATCAAGTGCCTATCCTAAAAATTGCAAATGATAAGGGACATTATGTGTGTTTAGCCTCAGATTCTATAGATAAATTATGGGAAGTGCAATCACTGGTGGATTATCGGATTGAAGTTCTGAAGAGGCAAAATTTTGATATTTATTTTAATTCATTTCAAGGAATTTTAAACCAGTCAGGTGACTTATTCACTAACATATATAAAGTTATTAATCCAGTGCAAAACCCAAATAGTGAGAACATATCAACAATGTATGAGATGTTAATAATTTATCCCATCGACTTGGAATCAAAACTAAGAAAAAACGTGACGAAAAAGAGATACTATGAAGAAGTCGATAACCATCAATGAAAAGGCAAATTCCATTCATTTGTTAGTTAAGTGGAGTTTTGCATATAGACAGGCGAGAAAAAGTGAAAATCAAAAATTTTATTTGGACAGACTTAGATTTAAGAACAGAATTGAACAATGTGAAAATATTTTTAAACCTATTTTTAAGGAAAGTCATAGAAATAAAATATATTTTGAAAGATATAATGTAATTACTTGATTTTGAAATAAATAAAAAACAATAATATTAAAAATAGTTTTATTTTATTCCTCTTTAAATTTTAGATAAATTATTACAATACATTGTCTTTAGAAATCCAGAAATTGTGTGATTTTTCAAACCCTAACCATTTAACAAAATCTGTGTTTCGTTTTTTTTTTAAATTATTTTTAACCAAATATACATCTAAATAAAATGCTTTTCAAAATATTAGATAATTTTAGGAATGTAATTTATAATAAAAGGTTCTCTTAATTAAAGTATTTATTGTTTTACTTCTAAAAAAAAGAAAAAAATTCATATTAATAAACTTTTATTACTTCTTAATTAAAATTATAAAAAAATAAAACATATTATATTAAGTCTTTATTTAAAATCCATGAGTTATGTGTATTGTCAAATCCTAACCATTTAACATACACTTTGTTTCCTTTTTTTCTTAATATTTTTCTACCAAATATGCATCAGGATATTTTACTTGTTGTAATTCTTCCTCATAAAATCCTCCTTGAATATCTTCATTTTTATCATCTTTTAATAGATATGTGGTTGGATTTGTTGATTTAACTTTTTAATTTGAAAAATTTCAGTAGACCAATTGGGAGTATATCCTTTATAAAACGCTTCTCTATGCTTTGAAATGCGAACATAATCGTTTAACTTGAATTTGGTATGTTTCGGATCAATAGTTTTTTATGTGTAAAAGAGTTCAGTAATATTAGTTTTTCATTTTTTTTACTAACTTCAGAAGGTTTAAATCCAGTTGTGGAATGTTTTTATTATTATATTTCTTAATAATTTCAGGCAAAATGGTATACCACTTATAGTTACCCTGATTACTGAAATGTTTCCACATAATTCCTTTTAAAGTTCTATTAACACGTTCAACAATACTTGCTTTAAGGTTGGAAAAAGTACTGTAATGATTAATGTTAAATTTTTTCATTAGTTCTTGAAAATGGGTGTTATAGAATTCTTTGCCCAAATCTGTTTGTAGATTCTTGGGTTTGGGTACATTTTTAAAATATTTTCCATCGCAATAGCAGTTTCTTTTCCTTGTTTAGTTTTTAAAGGGTGTGCCCAAACATATTTTGAAAATGCATTTATTACCACCAAAATATATCGATATCCTTTATTTAATTTAGCATAGGGTAACATTTCGACGAGATCAGCTTGCCACAAGTCATTTAAACCTTTAACAATCACTCTTCTTCTTCTATAGTTTTTCTAGCAGCTCTATGTAATTCATTTACCACTATTTCTTTTAAATTATGACTCATGGTTATTAGGTGTTACTATTCTTTTTAATATTATGATATAGAATTTTATATGGATTTATTTATTACTCTTTGCTCTAGATCTTGAATTTTATTATCCAAAGTTAAAATATCATCTCTTACTTCTTTAACTGAGACATGTAATTTCTCTCTTGCGGTGTTAAATTCTTGTTTAGAGGTTTCAAGTAGCTCTGCTATTGATTTTATTTTATTTAGTAGTGTATCATTTACATCCTTCATATATAAATCTAAAGAAGTTATTTGTAGAGATATATTTGACTTAAAATTTTTTATATCTGTGTTATTATTAATCAATTTATCTTTTGTAGTATCAATTTCTATTTTAAAAAGTTTAAGTAACTCTCTTATTGACTTTATTTCTTGGACTAGCGTTTTATTTATGTTATGTATATCTATATTTAAAGTAGCTATTTTATCAGATAAAGTTGTCTCTAAATTTTTTATTTTGGTGTCATAATCGATTGATAATTCTTTTTGCTACCGCAATAAAATCTTGTACTACTTGAAATATATAGTCTACCTCTTTTCCCGTTAATTTTAATATAGCAGTGCCAATTTTTTTCTTAAGTTCTTCAATTTGGCTGTTTAACTCCTTAATCTTATCACTATCAGTCTTATGAGCTACAAAATGTAACTGCATACTTCTGTCAAGAGTTTGTATGCTTTTTTCAATATTTTCATGAATTATTTCAAAGTTTTTAATTTCTTCTTCCACTCTTTTGCTGAGTTTATCCGTATATGTTTGAAACTTTAAAATGTTATCCTTTGAAAGAGTTGTCCTAGCACTATCAATTTTTTCTTGAGTAATTGACTTAATTTCTAAAATATTATCTTCTATCGCATTAATTTTTTGCTTTGAAGCTGCTTCATCTTTTGATATTTTAATTGAAATTTGTTCTATTAAATTATTATTTTCTTTAACCAAATTCCTAATATCTGCAACTTTATCAACATATTCAGATGTGAATTTGTCTTCAGATATTTTAATTTTTTTGCAATATTTTCAATATTTTCATTGTTATCATTTATTTTTTTATTTAAACTAAAAATATCCTTCTTAAGAATTGGTTCAAATTTTTGTAAAATTTTATTTTCTATGTAACTATCATCGCTTTTAATTTTTTGTAAAATTTTATTTTCGACATTATCAAGAATATTTTTTCAGTCAATGAAGTATCGATTTTGTAACGCTTAGAAATGTGTCTACCAAATTTATCCAATGTCATTTTGCAAATGGGCAAGAATCAATTATTGTAGTCTTTTATATAATAACATTGGCTTCTCTTAATTCTTCTATAATTGAAATAATTTCATTGTTGTGACCTGTATGACCCGCATTTTGGGATGCTACAAGTAGTTTTAATCTTTCTACTAGTTCATTTATATCATCGAAATATACATAGTCGACTTTTTTGTTGGTTAAATTTAGCAAATTTCCACCTCTTTTGCTTTTCTTTGAGGTGGTATATTAGAATGTGATTGACTTGGAATAGACGCAGATAGTGGTCTTCCACTAGTTTTAATAATATTTTTTTCATTAGATATGGTTTTATTATAGTCAAATATTTTAAATCAGTTGTTCCTTGCACTTGCTCATTTGGATCATGATTTCTTCGATATGCATTAGTTCTAGCAAGTATATCCATATAGTTGTCTAAATCAGCATTATTAAATCCAACAGGTTCTTTATAAAAGAGTAGTTCATATAAACCGGGAGTTCCTTTATATTCAAGATCACCAATTTTTAAATTTGCTTTTTTAAAATCAATTAAACTGCTGCCAACTTTCCATTTTTCTGTAGTTATGTCGTGTGAAAAACCATATCTGTGGTCTAATTCTCGATCTCCTTTAATCGCTGAATCAACAAATCCTCTTACCAATGGATCATACCCATCCAGATATTCATTATATGCATCGGTTCTAGTAATCTCAAGAATGTCTTGTCTTGTACGTTCTAATGATGGTATTTCCTGCTCATCTTCATAGGGTTGTAACAGGGTAGAACTTAATCTTAAACTGTCATCTAAATATTCTCCTTCATCATTTGTGTTTTGAAACGTTTCTTCATCTTGTAGAAATGATGGAGTTATTGATGGTAAATATTTTTTAAATATATTTGTTTGTCTTCTTTTTGGAGTGAGAGGTTCTGAAGGTACTGGAGATAAGGAAGATTCCCGTTTTATTTTGGATTTTGTTTCAGATTCTTTTTTAATTTTTTGAAATAGTTCATGTAAGGGTTGAATAAGTGGTTTAAATTGGTTTTCCTGTTGTATTTGAGATGCAGCTATATCTGATTTTAATTCCTGAAATTTTTTCTAACTGCCTTACGTGTCTTTACTAATTCCCTTGCTTCTTTCTCATTCATGTTATCGCTCTATTCTTGGCAAGATTTGCGTACAAACTATGAGAGCTTAAATAAACAATCCTTTTTATAAGTAAATAAATAAGTCAAACCCTTTGCGATATCTACCTGAATTAATATTCGAATCCTTATCAATTACTAAAAATCCATATTTTTCTTTCCAACACATTAAACATAACTCTTTAAATTGTTGAAATGACATATCTACATTAACATGATCATTATAAATGTGTTTAAGATTTGTGGTATCTTGTTGAAATAAAATTAACAAATTTGCATTGTCTCGAATAAGTTGTTTAGGAATAGAAGAATATGTTTGACATAAGTAAAAGCAATCTGTATTTTTATGTCTTCCAAAACAAAAATAATCCTTTACTATATTTTGATTGCAACAGACAATGTCATCAAAAATTAATATAGAATTTGGTTTTACTTCAAGTGGAGATATTATATTTTCTTCATCTGCCGATTCACAATAACCTATTTCTTTAATAGGTTTAAAAAGTGTTCTTAAATACTCATATTTTGGTTGATATAGCGATTTTGAATAAACATAAATATTTTCAAATCTTAAACCTTGTGGATCTATAATTAAACTTATAATAATATTAGTTTTGCCACAACCTGAGGGACCAACCACCAATCCTCTTTTACTGCTACCATTAAATAGTTTTCCATGTTTATTAAAATTGTTCTTTAATATATCATGATCTTTAATCTCAATTGAAAAAGGTTGTTTCTCAATCCTCATGCTTTTCTATATAAGACTGATCTCTTTAGAAAACTAATCATTTACCTAGAGAATTTCACTTTATATAATGCTCGTTCCATCTACAACTTTAAAAAAAAAAAAGAATCTAAAATCGGAAGTGGTTTCTTAAACACTTTAATAAACAAATTGCCATTCGAATTACATATTCCTGGTTATCAGTTTTGTGGACCAGGAACCAAATTAGAAAAGCGACTACAAAGAGGTGATAAAGGAATAAATTCTTTGGATGAAGCTTGTAAAGAGCATGATATTGCATATTCCAAGACAAAAGATATAAAGGTAGACATGATGCTGATAAAGTCTTAGCTGAAAGGCTTTCTCAAGGTTTAGAGCCAAGGACGCTAGTTTTTGGGGAGAAAACAGCTGCTTTAGGTATTAGCGGTGCTATGAAAGTTAAAACTAAATTAGGAATGGGTATTAGAAAAAAGAAAAGAAGGACTCGAAGAACACGTAGAGGTAAGGGAATGTCATTTTCTCAAGCTGTTGCAAAAGCAAGAAAGGAACTTCAAGGGAAAAAATTTAGAAGTTTAAGGGAAGGTGCTAAATCAGCACTATCGGCAATAAAGAAAGTTGGACGAGTGTTACCTCCTAAGAAACGAATAATACCAATACCAAAATCTGGTGGATTCTTACCGCTTATACCATTGTTTGCTGGATTATCTGCTTTAGGAGCACTCGGGGGAGGAGCAGCTGGAATCGCAAAAGCTGTAAATGATGCGAAAGCAGCTAAACAGAAACTTGAGGAAGATAAGAGACATAATCAAATGATGGAGTCCATAGCAGTAGGAAAAAGGGAAGTGGGCTTTATTTAAAACCATATAAAACAGGTTGTGGACTATTTTTAAAACCGTATTCAAAAAACTGTTAGACTATATACCTCGTAAAATACTTACAAATTATGATTTAATTAAATATGCTAAAATATTGGGAATACCAAATTTTCGGGGTATATTTATGAGGGATAAGCTGCCTCATAAAATAAAAAAAAATGAAAGTGCTATTGTAAATCTTGATGATGATAGTGGAAAAGGAACTCATTGGACAGCATATACTAAAAAAGGAAAAAAATATTATATTTTGATAGTTATGGTAATTTGCGTCCACCTCTTGAATTAATTTCATATTTTAACAGTGATGGAAATAAAAACCTTGTAAAATATAATCATGATCAATATCAAAGTTATAATAAGACTAACTGTGGGCAATTAAGTCTAAAATTTTTGTATAAAAATATGTGATATTCAAAACAAATGTATTTTGCAAAAGTTTTTTAAAGTGATATGTCATACAGTTTTGTTCTTAGTGACAATTCTGCTACACTGACAGCAGAATTTCATCCACCAATCTATCTGGATGAAGATGAAGATTATGTAATTGGTTTAATAAATTTTGAAACATTTAATGTTATTCCTAATATTGATGAATCAAATAATTCGTTTATTTATAACTTAAATGAAGTAATTAAAATCCCACCAGGCAGCTATGAAATAGATGATATAAATAGTTTTTTGCAAAAACATCTTGAAAAAGAACACATCAGTTTTCATATGTTTCCTAACAATAATACTTTACGTACACACATTAAAACAACAGTCCCAATAACCTTTAAAAGGGAACAATTGGAAAAATTTTAGGATTTAATGATCAAGATTTACAATCAAATCACGAACACATATCTGATTTACCAGCAGAAATTATTAAAGTAAATTCCCTAAACATAGATTGCAGTATCGCTGAAGGATCATATTTAAATGGTGATCCTGTTCATATAATTCATCAATTTTTTCCCAGTGTAGCCCCCGGCTATAAAATAATAGAATCCCCCCAAAATATTATTTATTTTCCAGTTACTGTTAAAATTATAGATAAAATTGTTCTTAAAATACTGGATCAAACAGGAAATCTTGTTAATTTTAGGGGAGAAACCGTAACGGTAAGACTACACCTTAAGAAAGTAGATAAATAATGGTTTTATTATATAACAAATCACCACAACAAGTTCGCTATCAACCATATAATATAAAAAGAATCAAACAAAATCTAACCAGTAAGAAGATACACTCACAGGGTTAACACCTTCTAATCGAAAATTTTTACAAGATTTGGGGTTTAAGATTAAATAAAACATCATAAAATGGAACACCTTAATGTTAAAGAAAATATCCTGGTAGACGAATCAGTGCTTAAGTTGGGAGTTACTTTCTTGTGATCCCTTTAATCCAACCAAATTAGGACCAAATGATGAAATACGAATCTCATTGCAACAAGCAGGTAAACATCCTCTTCCTGTAAGAAAGTGAACTATATTTGGAATTGCAGGTTATCAAAGAAGATGGCACCCCCTTTAACCAAACTAATTTAATAAATAATGCACCAGCATTTTTGTTTAAGGAATTACAGGTATGTTCTAAATGGAGTTACTATCGACTCTGTTCGGGATATAGGCATTACTTCATCAATAAAGGGTTATATGTCTTTTAATGATAATGATAAGTACTAAGCTACAAAATGCCGGATGGTTTCCAAAATCCAATGCTCAAAATATTATGACTGATGATAAGGGAAACGTCTCTCTATGTATTCCTCTTAAATTATACTCAGGATTCTTTGAAGATTATAATAAAATTATTTTAAATTCACAACAAGAATTAATACTCATAGGAGTAATGATGACACCAATGCTCTTGTCTCAACAGATGAAACACAGAAAGAGGAGCCACTGAAGATGTCGTTTTATACCAAACTTTTATTACAGCGGGTTCACACCTTACAGCTTAGTTACATGCCTCAAGAATTAGCCCTTACTAAGATAATCGACAAAATAGTGATATTTTACTTACATTTAGAAGTTGGGAACTGGTTGAATATCCTGAATTATTAGAAGCAACAAGGCATAACTGGCCAGTTAAAAACTTCTACAAAAGTTGAAACACCTCGTCATGTTTTAATTGCTTTTCAAAAAATCGACGAGGAAATATTAAACAGGATATGAGTAAATTTGATCACTGCGGACTAAGAAATATTAACGTTTTTAAATTCTGAAAGATATCCATATAATGATCTTCAACTAGATTTTAAAAACAACAAGTTTGCTACTTTATATGAGATGTTTTCCGAATTTCGTCAAATGTATTATAATCATCCTGTAGAACCAATTTTTTAGTCCAAAGGACTTTAAAGACAATGCACCGATTGTTTATATCAACTGTTCACATCAACGAGATTCATTACAAACAGGTCCTGTAACAATGAGAATTGAATTTGAAACAGAGGAAAAAATCCCAGCTAAAACTTCAGCATATTGTCTGATTATTCATGATAAAATATTTACCTACAATCCATTAACCAAAATTGTTAAACAGCTTTAACTTTTTATCCCCACTCCTATTTTTAGTACATTTATTTTAAATGTGGTTAAAAATATTACAGTTAATCATTGCGTCTTTGGGAAAACAACAGTTTCAATGTAATGACTTCAACTAGAATCGAAAAATTGAAACTTTTAGCTGGTTAAAAGCACTTGAAGCAACAATTCAAGTATTCTACTCGAAAGTTTGTATTTAAAAAAATTTGCTTCTTTAAAAAATATGAGACTGGTTTTGGAACAAAGAAGCTGATTTCGTTTATGTTAAGGAGGTAAAAAAGCTGATTACATAGAAAGTATTGTCTAAACAAATAATTGAACTAAATGAAAAACCAGAGACTTTGCTTGCGTCTCATCGACACCTAAATGTTTTTCATTCTAAATCTACTTCTATGTGTGTGCATTATCTAATGTATTATTTATGTATGATAATTTTTTTATGAATGAATAAATACGCATAAAAACATAATTCTAGTTTTTAACCTCAAATTATATTTTCACATTTACAAATTAAATTATAGCTTTTCATATTTTTTGTTCATTTGTTTAACTATATAATTAATGTTATCAATAAGTCCTAATTTATTAAGTTCAGTAAAGAGTTTGCTTATATTTTTTGTTTTTAAACAAAATATCGTTTCCAATCTTGTGCTTCATCCTCTAATTCTCTAGCAAAAGCCAGATTAGGCATGTATTTGTATGAACATTTTTTTATAAATGAATAAAACAAAAAATTATTTGATATACTTGTTTTATTTTAACAATTTACACATTTTTCATATAACATTTCATATAAACCAAGATTTTTAAGTTCCTTATACAATTTTGTAATATTCTTGGTTTTTAAATAATTGCTACATACTAAAAACCCTTGTTCTACACAAGAAAGCATGATCAGTTAATTTTAACCATAACAACATATCTTGTGCATTAGTTTCTTGACCAGACAAGGAATAATATCTGGAACAAGCTTCTAACATTAAAAGTTCATCACACATATCTTTTACTATCTCATTCATAAGTTCATCACACATTTCTCTTCACTAAATTCTCCATAGTTTAAATTAAACCTTCTAAAAGAAAATGTTCAATGTACACTGCTAAAATTTCTTCAGGTGTGATGTATTCATACCAATTTATTTCTCAACAGGTGCTTGCACTGAGTTCTGGAAGTCCCGCTTTGCCTGTTTCAGGCTGAAGTGCGTAGGCAAGAGCTTCAGAAATTTTCTTAAGCTTGGCCATTCTTTGCTGTGGCTCGCGTCTGGGCCCACGCAGACCTTCAGTAAAACGGCCCACGGCTGGTTCAACTGTTCTATTTGCTTCCGGGCAGGTTGGATATGACAGGTTAATTGGATGTGCAATATCTGCTTCATACTCCTGTGGACTTTCGTTGTATTTCTGTCTTCGTCCCTGGAGTAGCTGCCTTATAGACTTCTTGTAGATGGGTTTCGCCGTACCTCATGCTCCAGAAACATGACAATCGGTTCATAATCGGACAGCTTTTCTTCAGGGAATGTTTCTTAACACCTCCATGGCTTTTCCTCGAAGAGCAAGCTACGAGAGCTCGTGCTAACTTACTGTTGGAGCTCAGTTGTTGCCGTTTGCGGCTAGCTTGGAAACGATCTAAGGTACGCGGACCCGCGGTTCCCTTTCCGTCAAAAAGCGATGGTGGTTTCATAACAGTTGCTGGAGTACACATCCTGAGGACTACCCCTTACTGGCAATATTTTTTTAATTTGCTGCTGTAATTATTGAACTTCCTGTTGTTTATCTTGACTTGTTGAACTTGATCTTGGACTAGTTGCACCTGACTATGAACCAATTGTACAGTCTGCTGCATTTGTTCTTCCACTTCTTTAACATCCTCTTTGGTAAGTTTTAACTCAAGCAACATCATTTCATCTTGACCGTTATAAAATTCCCCTTTTAGATTTTCTCTGATCTTCACCATCATCTCTTTTAATTCTTGCTTCATTTCTTCTTGACTGGTTCGAATTTCAAGCTTTATTTCTTCTAAACTGGACTTCATTTCGTTTTTAAGAGTCTTCTTGTTTTCTATCATTAGTTTCATAAGTGCACATATTTCCTCCATAGCTTCAGTCTGCTTTCTTGCTCCTACTGGCATCCAATCTTCGTAACCACTTCGGCTTCCTTGAGTAACCTTGTTCCGCTTCCATTTATTAATAAGGTGTTGGGGTGATTTTTCATGACGTTTTTGTACATTTAGTTCATACTTATTTCGAAATGTAATATGTAAAGAAAGCTTATAAACTATTGTCAAAACAGGAAAAGTCACAAAAACGTTCGTTATCGCAGAAAAAAAGTGTTAAAAAGTTTTTCTTTTGAAATAAGCCATTTGCATATTTGAGAGGTATTTTTAATCTTAAACATCTTTTCCTTATAAAAATTTTTTCGACACTGAAAAATAAGGGTACTTTCCTCCTGAACCAAAATTTCATAATTTTTTTTACATACCTATACTTTGGGCACTTTCTCAAATTGATAATGAATACCTATTTTAGTAAGTAACCCACGGTTGCCGTAGTTTTTAAATAATAAATACATTTTTTATTGGTAACTGATTACTGACTTTTTTAAAACAAAGCCGTTTTGTTCAGGTATTTTTCTCAATTTATAGTTAGCAGAATATAGTATACACTTTATAAAGTAATATCTGATGATTGCATTTAAGGTTTTAGAGACCATGCATAACGCACATAGAGAATAACTTTTTTTTTCCTTAACGCTAATAATATTTTTTTTCCTTATGGTGCGAACTTAGTAGACACGCTGTATATATACAGTGTGGATGTAAATTTTCCCCCTCCCTGCTAACTTTTGTACCCTTATATTTTTAAATAAAATTTTGGTATAATTAATGGGAGAATATAAACTACTTTTGGCGTAAAAATGATAGTTGCAACAATTAAGATGGCGGATGGTCGCCATTTTCGGAAAAAATTAAACGGAAATGGGGATCTTGTAGCACATCAAGCTTTAGACGAGTACTTTACAACCCTAGAATATAAAGTCAATACCTTCACCTACTTCAAAATGACGATGGCGGTGCTTCAAAAATTACCTAAATACCTGACTTGGATGGCCATATTTCTAAAACTAATAGAGTTAGATATATACTTAATGTGGTAGTTTCTTAATGATCAATAAAAGATCTTTTTAATGGTGATACTGGTAATAAAATACAGGGTAGAACAAAAAGTGGATATTTTTTAAATAAAAGCACACTGTATATTATATTACCATTTAAAAAAACGCTAAAAGAGCTTTAAGAAAATACAACATTAAGTACATATAACTTTATTAGTTTCGAAAATATGGCCATCCAAATCAGTTATTTAGGTCATTTAGAAAGTACGGCCATTTTCTAGTGGGTAAAGATATTGATTTTATATTCTACGGTTATAAAATTCTCGCCTGGAGCTTTAAAATGATGTGCCACAAGACCCCACTATCTATTTAATTTTTTTTTCTTAAGATGGGGCTCATCCGCCATCTTGATTGTTCCTATCATTTTTTCGTCAAAAAGTAGTTTATATTCTCTCATTATTCCTACCCAAAATTAAGGGTACAAAAGTTAGCAGGGGGCTATTTATGCCGGCACTGTATATTTACCAATATTAATTTATTTTATTAATTTGATACGTTTTGAACTAAAAGCGAAATCAGAATGCTTCCTTGCTTTAATATACTAATTTTTTTACAGATATAATGCAGTAAAAATAGGTAGTAAAGAAGAAGAATGCTGTGACAAATATGCTTGTGGTAAGAATTATGAAAGTATTATTTTAAAAGCATATAAAAACGGATTTTCTAAACCTGTAGAGACGTATCGTAAGATCAAAAATATAAGATTGATATTGTTACTCGATACAGAATTGAAAACTTTCTCTATAACTTGCATTTCAATTTTTTTAGTACCCGAACCAACAGCCGGTCCCGTCTGTGATCCACCCCAGAAATTAGTTTGCGCTCCCGATCAGCTGTTAAAACTAGACACAAAACCAAATGGTTGTCAGACATTTATCTGCGAATGTAAACCTCGAGAAGAGTGTGAAAAAGTGGATATTCAAAGTGAAGAAGGTTTGGAACCGGGTGTTATTAAGGAAATAGATGATAACGGTAAGATATAAATAATTTTTCTATGGCTGCTAAAAAGCGCTGTTTTTATCGTTATAATAAAGATAAAGTACTCCATTTTAATACACTACATAAAGTGTAAAGTGTTTTGTTTGAGTACCTCCTAGAATTTATTTTAATATGAATTTATGCAATCTAACAGTAAACGCGATATCCATTAAACTAAACGATCAAGTTACTATGAATTTCGCCATTACTTCTTTTAGTTCATGTGTCACTAAATTTAAAATATATCAGTTTGCGAATAAATTTAATAGAAATTATTAAAAATAAATAATAATATTGAACTTAGAAATTAAAATTTTCAAATTTAGACAGCCGTAGAAAAATACAGTATGCAACCCATGTATAAAGTGTTTTTTTACTCGTGGGATTATCTCACTCGCCTGACAGCTTGCGCTGTTAAACTTTCCATTCATTAAAAAGTATCACTTTATGCATTTAATTAAACTAAATGCTATTTCACTATCAATAAGTGGGTAAAGTAACACTTTATATTATTTCAAACTTAGGATGCTGTCCAATGGTTAAACTAGTCTGCCAAAAAGAAAAATGTCCGAAACCTAAAGAATGTCCGCAGTATTACACTCTAAAAACTGAAGAAATTCAAGGAAAATGTTGCCCTTTGTATTCGTGTGAACCTCCAAAGAACAAATGTATCTTTGAGACCAAGTATGAAGCAGCTAAAAATGGTAGCGAACGACTTTTGTCTACGTAAGTGACATGGATTATCTGGGATAATCTTCTTTAGTGATAATATTATACATAATAATATGCAGGTTATTTAAACAGGTATACAGGAAATAAAGTTTTAAAAAAGTTGCAGTTTTTGGTCTTGCATGAATTAACTTGAAATTTTGACAGACGGTAGAGAGTAGCCCAAAGATCAAATATCTATACCGCACCGAAGGGCGTCAAAACCCTGGGGGTGGTTTTCTTTCCATCTAGGGCAGGGGATAGAATTTTTTTACATTTTAGTTACAGGGATCGATTAAAAAGTGATTCTAAGCATGAACTATTCCAAAAATTGTAATATCTTTCTAATTATTTGTTATTAAAAGTTACAATTTTTCGAAGAAAAAATTGGCGTTTTTCATGGGATTTTCGCGAATAACTCGATTTTTTTAAACAAACATTGGAGAGCAAAATTCTAGCTTTTAAACAGACGAACAAAATTATTTTAATATCATTTTACTACCATCTTTCTTTAAAAATAGAAGTCTTTAACACGAAAATTGAGTAAGTTATGAGAAAAAACAAGGTTAGTGCCTAATTTTTCTACGTAAAAATCAGGAAAACAACCCCTAACTATCCCCCAAATTAACATTGACCGTCACCCTTCGGCAATTCTCTTTATACATGTATTGTTTATATGTGCAAGAAGTTTGACCAATTTAAAATGCCAAATTTCAGAACCATTATGTAGATTATTCGTCCTCATTTTTAATGATAGAAAGTGTTTTAAAAACGATTTTGTACGGTTTTCCAAGAGCTACGAGGCTGGGTAAATAAAATCCCCTAAGATCCCTAAGTTTTTAAATGTCGTAAGTTTAAAGGGCTTGAAAAAGGTACTGCTCGTTCGTAAATAGAGGCTTTAAATGGTTATATCTCGCCAAATATTCACTGTAGAAAAAATTTTCGCACAGAGAAATTTTAGTCGTTAAAAAAGCTACAATAAGTAAAATATCATTTTTTCTTCCCTTTAGTATTTTCAGAGTTATTTTGAAAAAAAAAGGGAAAAATACGAAATTGTGAAAAATTGTTATTCAATTTAAGCTCTAATTTTTCTAAAATTAGGCATTTTAAATTGGGCAAGCTTCTTGAACGTATTAACCATACATGTACATATAAAGGGAATTGCAGAAGGGTAAAGGTCAATTTAAATCAGGGGTTAGTTAGGTGGTTGTTTTAATTAACTTTTTCAAGGAAGAAAATAGGTACTGACCTTATTTTTATCAGAACGTACTTAATTTTCATGCGAGAGATTTTTCTTTAAAGAAGGGTCTGATTATGTACTCTAATAAAAATTCTATTTGTGTTCCTTGAAAAATAAAGCAGTTTTTAGTAATTTGACTTTGAATTCATCAAATTTTGCATTTGAAGAAAAAAGCTAACAATTAACAAGCCGTATCTCGATTTCTATTGGCCGTAGAAAAATTATAATACAAAAAATATTTGTCTTTTTAAAAGCTACAATTTTGCTCTTAACAGTTTTTTTTATAAAATGCATAATTTTCGAGGTATTCGCGAAAAACCCATTAAATCGTTGATTTTTTCATTGAAAAATGATTACCTTTAATCCCGAATAACTTGAATAATATTAGTTTTACAAGAAAACATTATGGAACATTTTTTGCTTAGAATCACTTATTAGTTCGATTCCTATGGTTAAAATGTAATAAAAACTTTTCACTTCTGAGATGGGGTGGCAATCACTCTCAGAGTTTTGGCGCCCTTCGGCTCGATAAAGATTTTGATCCTTGGGCTATTCCCTACAAAATTCTGTTAATATTTTAAGTCAATCCATGCAGGACCAAAGAGTTGCGACGAAAATGCTTTATTTTCTGTACTATTATCAAAGTTTTACGTGGATGTTAAGATGTGAAATGTTTCTTACATTTTAAGAATATGAAAATTTTAATAGCCTATCCAGAGTATGTTTAAATTTTTTTATCAAACTAAAAAGAAAATATTTTTTTATTAAGATATGAGAAACAAAAAGTATTAAAAGCGGCCAATAAAACTTGGAAAGATGGACCTTGCAGAGATTGTAAATGTGTCCTCACAAATATAGGTAAGCTTTTTAATATTTTTAAACTCTTTTAAACAGAAACCTTACATTATTTTAAAAATGTTTACTTCTTCTGATTAAAAGTTTTTCTATTTCAAATATTCAATTGTTTTTTAGTAAGCTATTTGCCTTTTGCAAAATTTCCTTTGTTAAAAAATGTCCTACAATAATAACTTAAAAACCGCTGTGTTGTGTTCTGCTGAAAATTATTTCCTCAAATTGTGCTTCGGAAGGCACGTCAAGCCGGTGGCATATCTGTGTAATAACAATTTGTACGCGACACAGATGGTATGTTCCTTTTGTGCCCCAATTTTAAAACCTCAAATTTGGATTTGAAGGGCTTGGGGGAAGAAGGTAACAAGCCACCTGTTCTCATTTCAGTTATTTCAACCTTAATATTTTAATTAAATTCTGAAATCTTAATAATTAGACTATCTTTAACTGTTTTTGTAGTAGTATATTTATACAAAAATGTATTAAAATGTAAAAACAAGATCCAAAAATTTTATTAGGTAATTTTTTTAAATTTAACTTTGTAATTCCGACATTTCGTAAATTGTGGCTTCTTTCTCCAAGCTCTTCAATTGTTTTTAGGAAATTACCAAGCAACATGCTCCGAAATGAAGTGTTCGCCAATCGAAGACCACGAAGACTACTCCGAATATGAATTGACACTGGCGCCAGCCCCTGGCGAGTGCTGTTTTAAAATCAAACGGTCCGCGTGTAAGTTTGAGGGAAAAACCTACCAGACGGGAGAAAAGTGGCAGAAAGATGGGGATTACTGTACAAGTTATGAATGTATTGAGACCGATGATACTGTGCGGACAACTACTGCAGTTCAGAATTGTGGGGATAAGGTAAAACAATTATTTGTTACCTAGTCGTAAAGTAAAAGTTTTGAAGTTTATGTTAGCATAGTACTTAAGCCATCAAAGGACTTACATTTTTTATACGAGGTGCCCGACTATATTTATACCCATTGAGAACAAATAAAATTTTCAAGATGCGGTGTTCCCAGGAAGCCTTAGATTTCTTTAACGATTTTAAATTGATCCTAGCCTTTTGGTTGTGACATTTCGTTATTACAAAAACCGATTTTTTAATATAGGTCAACTTTGTATTTTAAATGGAACACCATGTATATCTTTCTACAATCTTAAAATTCACTTGTTTCTTTAAAAAACGTTATATTAGCTATGGTTATTTAAAAAATATGGATTTATTACTCTTTAAAAAGTAACTGCATGGCATAACCAAATAACCAGCATGATATAAAAAAAAACCTTATAAAATCTATCATCTTGATAACTTTATTTGTTTAAAGTTATTCACAATCAAAATGTCTAAAAATATAGTCAGGTACCCTGTATTTTATTTTGTTTTACGTACCATCGCGTTCAAAAAAACTCAGACACTCAAAATATTATATGCTACTAGCTCCCTGACTATTATAATTTTTTTTTGACTGACAACGTAATACCTGTTAAGTTTGGATAGTTTTATTATTGGGATATAGACAATTCAGGTAATTTATACCAGCTAGGTTTATTTATTACAGAATTAAATTACTTAATTATACAAGTGTAGGAAATCAAGCAAAACAAGCTTGTGTGTGTTTTTTTAAACGCGATCCATCGCTTTCAAAAAATACACAAACGCAAAAAATTAAATAAGGTTTTTATTTAAATTAAATAAATCAAATAATTATTACATTATTTAAACAACAACAGGTTATACTCTTAAAAATAGAAACTATATTAATATTTTGTAATAGAGCCATTATTTTCTAATACACTCCGCAAACGTCAGGGCATACTAAACACTAGATTTTGTGTAAGCTGGTTATCAATATGATCCCAAGCTTGCATAATTTTTGCTGGAGCTCTTCTTGATTTCTTGGTCGAAAATCATGTTGGTGAATTATTTTTAACATAAGCCCCACACATTTTCGATCGGGTTGAGATCAGGGCTCTTTGGAGGAACGGCAGCACATTAATATTATTTTCGTCAAGGAATGCATTAATAATTCGGGCCTGATGGACTGGCGAGTTGTCATGCTGAAAAGTAAAATCATCCCCATATACAGCTTCCACCGATGGTAGCATAACTTGCTCTAATATATCCCTATAAACGGGCGCAGTAAAACGTCCTGGAATAACTCTTAAAACCCCTGGTCCTCTGGCACTAATCCATGCCCAAACATTAACCGAAAACCTACCGCTTCTTGCAACCTTTCTAGTATATTGACTATTATATCTCGTTCCAGTGGGTCTATATACTCTAATTTTTCCATTATGACACGACTGGAAAGTTTTCTCATCAGAAAAAATAACTTTTGGCCACAGATTATCTGCATTTAGAAACTCCCTGGCAAACCGCATTCGTCTAATTTTATTTTCTTCCGTCAAAAAAATTTTATTTGCTGCGGACCTATTCCTTATAATTTGGGAATTCCGAATTCTCCTTCTAGCGGTTTGAATGGATGCCGGAAAGTTAGCGACTTCTTTGGCTTGGAGAGCGGTGTGAAATGGATTGGCCTGTAAATATTGTATTAAACCGGCATCTTGCTCCGCATTTGAGCTTTTTTCCGGCCTGAGCCTGGGTTTCTTCTCATATCGCCAAAATTATTGATTTTTTTCTTTGCAAGTAGAACGGTGTTCTTGTCTACGCCAATCTCATTGGCTATATTCCTTATTGCAACTCCTTCAATAACTCTTGTATGTAGTATTACTTTTTGTTGCTGGTTTAGACGAGGCATAATATCAGCAGATGCCAAAACTGAATATTTTTTTGACTGACAACCTATACTGACAACTAAGTACCTATTAATTTTTGATAGTTTCATTATTATTATAATATAGAAAAATCAGGTAATTCATAAAAGTCCGGGAGATCAAACCAAATAAGCTTGTCTGAGTTTTTTTGAACGCGATGGTACATTCTTTTGTTTTTCTTCTTTAAGAGCTAATAGTACTCTACTAGGTTGTTTTTTAACAGTTCAAATATTAAATTAATTGCCTATTTAGTAATTTTTTCCTTATAGTCTGAGGGCCAGGGCTGTTTCGTGGCCAATCAGTGTCCACGAAGTTTTAGAGTGTATTCCTATGGATTTTGACCCGCTGAATTCGAATTTCAAACTTGCTTTTGTGTCGCACATGAATTTGTTTTAAACAATTTAATTGTTTATAAGGCTCTAGCTCCTTAACTAAAAGAGCTGGAAAATTTTTTTAGATAAAATTTGTTCCTTAAAAAATCTACAAAATGACATTTTATAAGCATTGATCTAGTTGTGAGAATCGAAGATATGGAAAAATTAGTGCAAAAACATTGCAAAATTTGCAAAAATTACGGTATTTAGGCAAATTTTCACTAATAATTCGGCTTAATTTTGACTAAAGTAACTCTGTAATAGCTTAAATTGAAGAAAAACTTACCAGCTTCAAAACTACACCTAATTTTTATTAAAATATTATTTTTAGCAAAGTTATTACAAAACGGATATTTTTTAATAAAAAGGACATATAATTTGTTTATACGGTTTTTTAGCTACTAAAAGTTTAAATTATAGCAAAGCAAGTTAGATAATTAAATTGTACGATTCAAGACAAAGAATTTGGTGTATAATATGTAAATTTCAAATATATTTTTTAATATGATAAATCAGTTTTAAAGTTTACTTAAAAGTTTTTAAATAATTAAAAAATATTGTACATGACTCGTGTCGAAATAAATATTCACACTCATGGTATTGTCGACTCGGCTATCGTGTCGTGCGACAGCATTTTCACTCGTGTGCAATATATCACTTGTAACACTTGTTATGTATTATATTATTGTATAAATCCTCAAGAACCGCATGCATGAATATACTTATTAACAATTAACAAGTACTGTTTATTACGTAATGTTTGAAAACATTTAAAAAAAGGTGGGAAATTAAAAATTTACATTTTACAAAACTAAATATATTGTTCCAAAACACCTCGTATAAAAACACGTGCCTTCGTTTTTATACCTTTATTAACAATGTAACGTAACTATGGTTACAATAACGGCAAAATCTTAAATTGTCAATGTCTCGAAGTTTACAGCACAAAAGTCGATTCTGTACTAACTGATCGGAGGTTTCCCGTCGCCCTTTTATAGTATGGTGGAAGAGTAAAGAATGATCTAGAATCTTCGAGAAATATCGTGAAAATTCCATAGTACAGGATGGCATAAAAGTTCTTTATGTATAATTCGGGCGTTTTCGGAAACCTTCGAAAGTGATGAAAGGACTTGGAGAAAAATTAAGGTAAATTATTTAAATAAATTAACAAACTAAATTAAATGATCCTAACTCTCTAAAATTATATAATCTAAACACATTTATTTGAAAGTCTGTAACAATATATTAAATATTTAAGTAACAAATAAATGTTAATTAAAAACTAATAGTTGCAGCTACTAACTAAACAAGTAAAATCTTACTTAAAAAATGTGCGACAACTTAAAAATATTTTCATACTGTACTTACATCATTATAAATAGTAATGTTCAATCAAATAAGAAATAAATAAGAAAATATGTAAGAAATAAATTAGGGTAGTAAAATAAATATAATATATTATTTTTAGTGAAAAATAAAATCGTATTTTTGAAAATATTGTACTTCATGGCATTACGTAAATTCATACTTATTATACTCGTATACTGTTTTAGCCGGGCGCGTAACGACATGCGCACTTTAAAATTGATTTACCATATTAAAAAATTTATTTAAATTATTTATAATATACACTAAATTCTTTGTCTTGAATCCTACAATTTAAATATGTAACTTGCTTTGCTATAATGTAAACTTTTAGTAGCTAAAAAACCGTATAAACAAATTATATGCCTTTTTTATTACAAAATATTGTTTTATAATTGTAATAACTTTGCCATAAATAATATTTTATTATTTATATTAATTAAGCCAAGTTATAAGTGAAAATTTGAGTAAATACCGTAATTTTGCAAATTTTGCAATGATTTTGCAATGATTTTGCAATGATTTTGCAATAATTTTGCAATAATTTTGCCATATCTCCGGTTCTAACAATTAGATCAATGCATATGAAACGTCATTTTGTTGGTTTTTTTGAGGAACAAATTTTATTTGAAAAAAGTTAGAGCCTTATAAACAATTAAATTGGTGGACAATGATCGGCCACGAAACAGCCCTGGCCCCCAGACTATTAAGCCAAGAATGTGTGATATAATAGATTTGTAGTAAGTCAATTTTCATTTTATCTTTAATTTGGTTGTTTAAATTCAAATGCTTTTAGTTTCACTGTATTTTAAATGTGAATGTCTTTGTTTTAGAGTTGTTCAGCAGGTTATGAATATGTGGAACCTACCTCGGAGTCAAAAGAATGTTGTGGAAAGTGCATTCAAGTAGCTTGTGTTGTTGATGACGTAGTTCACAAGGTGGGAGATGAGTGGTCATCTAGCGACCATTGCACCAACTATTTTTGTTTGAACCTCAACGGATCGGTAAGAGACTTTTATACTATTTTAGACTCTTGTAGGAGCATTTTTAACTAGCTAAGAAATGAAGCAGAGGTATTATATATATTTTTGATTAAGAATATCTGGTAAGTAACCTTATATATATTTTTGATTAAGAATATCTGGTAAGTAACCTTGGTTACCTGCCTAAGCTACGATAATCTGAACTCCATCTCTTGTGTACAGAGAAAGTTCCAGCTTTGATATTGTGACCTAACAGATTTATAGATAATGTTACATTTAAAAGAAAAGTCAACGTTAAAAACTGATATTAAAACCATATTTTTACGTGAAATTATTTGAAATAATTTTAAATCATTCTATTTTAGCCACGAACTTTTTCATGTAATGACGTCACAAATGTCACTTATTGAAAATATTTCAAAACCTGGGAAGCATTGACAGTTTATATGTCAAATATGTTCTTATGGTGGTTTTTGTTATTACCAGTGGCGTAGCTACTATGAAGCTAGGCGGGGCAGTGCCCCGGGGCCCCCAAGCGCAGGGTGGACCTCTTGGAGTTGAGAGGGGCCCCTGGACAAATAGTGCAGACCTTTTTTTTGCTCTCAAATTATTATTGTGGGGTGGTCAGTAGTTCAATATATCATGAAAAAGTTTAACTACAGTTGCTTTTATTTGATGAGGACCTTTTTTTTCTCTCTTCAAATTTTTCTCTTCCTGCTCTTCGACATTTTTGCACCTACCTAGATGTTATTCTTGCGGTGCCCATGTTTAGGGCCCCACTTTAGTTTTTTGCTCCAGGGCCCCTGCTGCCCTAGATACGCCACTGGTTATTACAATAAAATGGAAATATGGAAGAAGCTGATGTAAAAGTATATCCATAATAAAAATATTAAATGTTTAAAATAAAAAAGATTAACATCTGTTGTAAACGTCTTTAGGTTGTAAGTGACTGCATGAAATAATATAATTTTAAATGCATTCAATTTCGCGACTTTATAAAGTGTGACGTAAATGACGAAATCGTGGTTTAAAATTATTTTAAAATCTTTTACGGCGAAAATATGGTTCAAGTCATATTATATAGGAGGTAATCTATCAAATTTCAATAAGGTAAACACTAGAAGGTAGCGATTAGACAGCTGCTGACTGCTTAGATGTAATTAATAATAAAATTTAATTTTAGTATGTTTCCCTTTGTCCGTGGAAATACGTATCGTGGTAAACATTAAATAAATACAGAGAAATACAACTAAGACGAAGATGTTTCTGTTGATTTTTAAATTGTAAGCGGCTACAAAATAAAAATACAACTTGATAGCAGTGGCGACGCCAGTTTTTGCTTTGGGGGTGGCCCAGGGGGCTGAAGATTCTTAGGGCTGGCCATTTTTTTAACGTATGAAATTTTTGAGGACCAAAAAAGATCTTTACCGATAAACACTTTAATGTCCTTTGTCCTTAGTCTACAATAATGTTATTGTACCGCAATATTTTTGAGGAACAAAAAAAAGGCCCCACCGATAAAAACCTTAAATTTCTTAAGATACTCGCACAAGCATGCTTGTGTAAACATAAAGTTTATTATCCCACTATAAAAAGTTGCGCCACAAAAGTGTACATATCTGCAAGTACCTTTAGTCCACAATAATTGATTGTCCAGCCCTTATTTCTACAGTTCTAAATTAATGTTGTTTTGTGTTCCGCCACTTCTAACTAATACATATTTCTTTGTAATCTTCCACCATATACGGGGGGCACCAAGTTTCTACGGGTGGCCAGCCATTTTTCAGGGGTGGTTCGGGCTACCCCTGGCCCCCCTAGCGTCGCCACTGCATGAGAGATCTAAAGTAATATTTATTATTACATTATGGGATATATACCTAAAAACTCTCTTTTACAGTTTGATTTTTACTATCGATATAAACATAAACAAAGGTTGTCGCGCATGACCATCTCCTTTAGACGCATTGGCTAAAATTCCCTAGAAAATTTTAAAGTGGCCCGACATGTATTTAATGTCGTTTTAGTTAGTAGTGGTTCAGTAAATATTTTATAGGTTGACCTACATTTTTTTCTACTAGAAACTCATTTTTTTAGTTACAAGTTGAAGCAGTAAAAGTAAATTGCCCGGTAATTTCTGCAGAAGACCGCAAAGAGTTTGTTTACGAATTTAATCCGGTAGAAGGTAAATGTTGCAAGAAACATAAGGCAGTGGCGTGCAGAGTGGAAGGAAAAGTTTATAAGGTTAGTTAAAAAACTGTATTTACTAAAGAGTTTTTTATTTAAATAATTTTTCTTTTTTGTAGGTTGGTGAGACATGGCCCTCGCCTGATGGTGATAAATGTAAGAATATTACATGCGTCAAAAAACCTAATCACGAGTTGGTTAAACAGGAATCTGTAGAAACATGTAAGAAAGACTGTGCTAAGGTAATTATTTTATTCCACAACCATAATTTAATTTCCAGTCGAGCAAAGCGCATTTTTGTAATAAAGTTGATTTTTTTTGGAAAACAATTCCCGCTACCAAACAAATTAAATAACAAAAAGCTTTATTTTTATTTACTGAATTTTTAAAGACAATAAAAAATTGCACCACAGTCAGTAGCATACACTTTTTTGTCGCTACTGAACACGAAATGTAATGAAGTTAGGAGTAAATTAGCTTCTTAATGCTACAAATAATACTGTCAAATTTCGTCAAAATCGAACGGCAGATATAAAAAAATGATTAGAAATCCACTGGTTAATGTATTTCCAATCTTGGAATGTTGAATGTCTCCTCCACTAGATAAGTTACTGAGTATGTTATGAGAAAATTTAAATCTACTTAAATACCTCACAACAAGTTACAGATTGAACGCTCTTAGAAGAACATCGCTATGTCGTCGTGTGATCGCTATTCGGTCCCCGCCTACTTCAACTGGCTTCAAGTCAAGTGGCGTAGTTAATTATTATTATCTTATAAGTGAAAATATCTATTTATACTACGTCTATGTAATAAATTGGCGACACGGTACCGTTGCCATGCAAATAATCCCGTCACTAAGGGTGGGTGGAGCTTGAAAGTCATTAAGGTTATAACGTCGCAGTGTTATTCTTAGTGTTTGAGCTCTAACACATCTTCTTCGCCTTGTTCCGTGTAATCTCAGTCATTGGTGAGTCAATTGATTTTTTTGTATTTAAGGGTTGGGAGTACAAGGAATCCGACACTCAATGTTGTGGAGAATGTATTCAAACTTCATGTATAGTGAACGACGAATTGAAGAATCCTGGTGATACATGGAAGTCTGAAGATGGTTGCGTAACCTATTCTTGTGATAACTTAGGTAATTTAGCTCAATTAAAGGTTTTCAAAAAATGAGAGATAAATGGCCAGATCGATTTTTAAAGTTTGTTATTAATAGAGTATACACTCTGTGATTTTTTTAGGTGGCCAGTTGCTTGTATCAAGTCATTACGAATCTTGTCCTTCCATAGAAGATTGCCCAGCCGAAAATATTTATACTAAAGGTTGTTGCAAGTACTGTAATGTAACTGTTGAAGCTATGAGTAAGTATATTATATTTAATAAAGACTGATCGTCCGAAAAAATTGTTTCCCTTACGTTTTTTTTTTTTTTTAATTTGTCATCAGTAAGACGTCAATGGGAGCCCAATCTGGCGAATAAAGTGAATATTTTAACAAGTCTTTCTTTAATTGACTAATTTCCCCGTTGATTTTTTATGCTGTGTTAAATGGTGCGTCGTTTTATGAAAAATGATTTTTTTCTTCTTTAAACCAGACCACTTTCGCGAAATTTGCTAATATAACTTGGCAACTATATATTTTTAGCTTTATGTAGTCCACAACCAATTCAGCTAGACAAGACCGTGGGAATGATCATAGCATACAGACCACAAGGCAAATGCATCAACAAAAAACCAATTCGGGACTTCACAGAATGTGTCGGAACTTGCCATTCATCCACCTCATTTAGTATAAGTAAGTTAATAAATTAAACCATAAAAAGTTTAAATAATTCACTGGCAATCTTACTTTTTAGAGTCGGGTATGCACGAATCTGTTTGCTCCTGTTGCCAAGCGACAAAGTACCAATCATTGGAAGTACAACTAGTATGCGAAGATGGATATAAATGGACGAAAAAGGTTGCGGTCCCTTTGAAATGTAACTGTGTACCTTGCGGAGAGGGCTCCCCATATCCTAGCAGTATGACGAAAAGCCCAAACTAAGTGAATGTTGTATAAAGGTAATAAAAAATTTTTAGCACACATTTTTATTTATTTATTTTTTTATCTTTGTGACAGCCCAGGAAGGCTTTTTGCCTAAGTACCAGAGTATCAGGTTATGTTTAACCCATATTTCACCCTGCTCCGTCAACGTTGTCCAAGTAATAAAACATTCAGTTTTTGCATTTCACAGGACCTTTTAGACGCGGTAGAACCACGAACGTTATTTTTTAAATAACTTTTACCTAGGATTGGCAGAATACTACACAGAGGTTTTGCCATTACCATCTATGAGGTAACGAACTATTAAAAACCCGATGTGAGAAACAGAGATTCGGACCCGGGTCTGCGGTCAGAGGCTAGTACATCATCCGCTACACCACGCTCGCCACATTTATTTTGTAAACTTGTCAAAAGTTGTTTATAATAAAAATAGAAATTAATAATTTCGGAAAGATGCTTTGCAATATAGCATGGTCTTACGCCCAAGTATCAGAGTACTGTGGGTGTTTTACAGCACCTTTTAGATACCACCAGAGACGTTATTTTTAAATAACTATTACCTAAAAATATCTTTCTGGCTGAGGATCGAACCCGGGCAGAAAAGTTATTAACAAAAAATTGTTTATATAAAAGTTTATAAATTGCGGAGTTATTAATGATTATTAAAAAAAAAAACTTATAATATGTCCACTTTCTTGTTGTTTGTATCTATTACATAAAATTCAAAAATCCAAAATTGAAAATTATCTCAATAATGCATGAACTCTTGTAGAAGTTTTTTACAATTGCCTAATCGAACGTCGGCTCTCATCCTAAATAGTATAAAAATGTTGTTTATATGCATACTTACACAGCCTTCTTAAACTTATGAGCCGTGAAGTAAGAAAGGCAACGTTGGAAACAACACTGTACAGTAGGAATATTGAAATGAGTTCCTAATAGTTTATGCTGAACATAATTAATTTTAAAGTGTTTTAAACAAAATATAGTTACTCATTTTTTTAAGATGTTTTAGACAACATATAGGTATAATTTTAAATACTATATAGTTGCCCTTAAAAGCAATAATGTGTCTGCAAAACATATCAGAAACTTTTCTGCCTTATACAAACTTGTTGGTTTAAAAATTTCAAGTTGTTAGGACTTTTTCTACCACTCTTTATGCATTTTTTGCGAACAGACCAATGTAGCTTTTTACATTTAACTAAATATTTATTATTTAGTAATAATTACTTAAAATGAATTGAAAGCATGTGTGTTTAGTTATAAATATAAAAGCTTAATTTGTATTACATATGATGCACTTTAAAATAAAAAACGCTTTAAATTAGGCTTTCCACTATAGTTACCCTAAAATCGCCTTAAGTAAATAACTTTCAAAATATCTATATGAATAATATTTTTTGGTGGACTTACCAGTATATTTATGCGCATTAGTTGATATAGTCCTTAGGATATTGCTTGGGGTAAATAATTGTTTTTGGTGCACTTTATACACTATTGATATATCGAATTAAACCAATTTTTTAAAAACACACTTGGTTCATAAGTTGCCCGTAAAATATATTTGTCCATTTACCGTATAGGTACTACTTTTAATAAAAAACACTTATCCGGTCAATAGCGCACAACCAGGTTTTTCTAATTTCATCGTTTTTGGGGAAATTAAATGTTGTTTGATAACCCTCTGTTTTAATATAACTGGGGAAATTCGTTTTGCAGCCCGAAACGTTCGTGGCATAATGTACGCCGTACGCACCAACTATACGCGCACATTTAAACGTAAAAACATAATTGACATATTGGCACTGATCCTATTTTTAAAATATAACAATAAATTACTTATTTTTTCTTTATATAATAAATTCACGCTAAAATTTAACTTTTAAAAACAGAAAAACCTTTGAAGTTTAAACTTGTTTCCGTTTACTTCTAAACTTTACTTGACATTCCTACTGTGCTGTGTTGCCAGATTTCCTCCTTCACGGCTCATAAGTTTAAGAAGGCTGTGATACTTAGTATCAATATTAAAAAACCAATTGCATGTTTTTATACACGTAGTCACATAGTGGGTGAAGGTCTGTAGTATTTTGGTTAAAAACTCAAATATTGATGGCCCCTGGGCAATGTCAAGTATGGAATATATCCGAAAATTTATTTTTTTATTTAATTTTGTGCCCTAATAAAAACCATAATGACACACAAATAAGCATACAAAATGAGTCATAATTAAACCTTCTTATATTAACGTCTTTAAATTATTTTTGTATTCTACTTAGGTTCATAGAAGCAGTTCCCAGTTGTGCAATATCAGCAGAGCCACAGAGTAGTACCACAGATGGTAAAGACTGCGAAAACTAAAATATCAACGGTGATACTAGAAATCTAGATTGTTTTTTATGTTTATGACGTCTTTTGTAAATATTTAAATATATATTTTTTTGTTATGTTAAGTTTATAAAAAAACCTGCAGGCTTTTTAAAGAAATAAATATAAATGGTGAAATGAATAAAGCAAGCATTTTATTTATAAGTACCCTTTATTAATCACATCTTTGGTAAAAAAGTATTCATGTATAATTACATTAATTACATTATTAAATATCTTGTAAGGAATCTAAGCAACAGGTTTTGGTAATACTGTATATCACTTGTATTCATTCACTAATCCTATTATGAAAGCAATTTAAAACAAAATAGTTAATTTACTCCTGATTTTTATTAATTAAGAAAAAAACACTTATTTGTAAAAATACACTTCTCCAAGAAATTAACGCACCAGCATGATTTTCTCCATACGCTTTAATGCAAAAATGCTTTAATTTAAATGGCCATATCTTTTTTAATAATTAGGTTCCTAAGACAATAAAAAAAATGTCAAAGAAAGGTAAAACTTCAACTTTGGCGTAACCCTTGGTATTTACTGTTAACAATACATTCTACAGGGTGATTAAATTTTGTATTAAAAAAATAATTTTTAATCGCCCTGTGTAATGTGCTGTTTAAAGAGGGTAATCAAATTTGTGATGATAAAACATCAGAAATAAGTAAGGGTATAATTTATTCGCAAATAAGATTACTGCCTTTCAACAGCACATTTGCCAAAAACTTTTAATCACCCTGTAGAATGTATTGTTAACAGTAAATAACAACGGTAACGCAAAGTTAAAGCTTTACCTTTCTTTAAGATTTTCTTTTTTTAATTGTCTTAACAACCTAATTATTAAAAGAGATATGACCATTTAAATTAAAGCATTTTTGTATTAAAGCTTATGGAGAAAATCAGGAGGGTGCGTTAATTTCTTGGAGAAGTGTACTACATTACATACCAAGGTGGAAAGTGTTTCATAACTGTCAAAAGAAAAGGAAGGAACAGAAACGGGAAGCGCCGAGGTGAACCATTTCTTAAAACAGTAATGAAACTTTTTACTGAGGTTTGTATACTATTTTATTTACAACCATTTTTTAAAAATTTCCATTTAATTTATTTTTTAATCAAAAAGTGTCAACCCAACAAAATGATTCTTAATTTATTAAATAATTATGCCACCAGACATTTGTCGCGCGTATAGGTGTCGCAGAGATGTCTAAAATATCAGGCAAGATGTCAAGTTGGCAAACTTTTTAATTTTTGCGACTGTTGCTAGAGTCACTTTTGTTTTCGGCCTACGGGAGGAAGTTAACTTTCCTCCCGTGACCCGTAAGTAAAAGTCAAAAAAGTGACACTTTCAATCTTTTCAAGACAAAAATGTCAATAATACATACATGTTTGTAAATAAAACAAATTTCAATATTGTGTGTTGTAATTTGTGAAATAAAAGGGGTGGGAATGAATTAACATTATTGCACACTAAATATTGTAACCGAAAGCAGGGAAGCACAAAAGCGTTTTGACGGTTTAGAGCAATCAAAGTAGTGTTGGTGGCGCTTTCCAGTTAACCCATAAATTAATATCGGATATGAAGAGTTAATGTCAAAAACCCTAGATACCGAGTTTTATTAAAATTTTCAAACCGTATTTTTTGGCACAGAAAACCTTAGATTTTTAAAGAGTTTTTTTATCATATCGTCGTCATTTGGTTGTGACATTCCGTTAACACAAAAACGGCCGATTTTCTAATATAGGGCAACTCTGGTAATTTAAATGAAACATCATGAAGAAAAATCTACCATCTTAAAATTCAATCTTTTTTCCTTTAAAAATGTAAGATAAACTGGTATTAAAAAAAACAGCGAACTTATTAATCTCTAAAAAATTTACTGCATCAGGTAAGTATTATTTGACATTAAAAAATTGCTAGATACAAGGTTACAGGAAAAAATACGACAACAAAGCTCTAAGTTATTCACAATATTGACAAGAGTTTTAAAAATTTGCTATATATATATATATATATATATATATATATATATATATATATATATATATATATATATATATATATATATATATATATATATAGAGCAAATTTTCATTGTCAAATAATACTCTTACATGCCTACAGTTATTTTTTAGAGATCAATAAGTCCATTATTTTTTTAAACAACCATAGATTATGTTACATTTTTTTAAAGGGGAAATACTAAATTTTTAGATTGTAGAAAAATATACATGGTGTTTCTTTTAAAACAACAAAGTTGCCCTATACTGGAAAATGGACTATTTTAGTTATTAAACGGAATATCACAACCATATAGCGAAGATATGATAGGGACCTATAAAAAATATATGTGGCTTTTTGCAAAAACCGCATCTTGATTAGTTTATTTGTTCTAAAGTTATTTACAATCAAAATAGGTCAAAATATAGACGGACACCCTCTATTTTAGCATACTAAATCTGTGATTTCTCTGTGCATCATTAATTAGTGGACACCCTCTTTAACTTATCTTACTATCTTAATCTAAATCTTATCTTCACTTATCTTAAGTCCAAAAGAGATACTGTCGATGACTGAGGGTGACAAAGTAACTTTTTTGACAGGTTAAATAATAGGAATTTCTATGGGTTAAATACTATGTTTTAGCTTCGAGAAATTGTAATAACATTTTGCCCATAGTTTTAACATCCATCTATGTACACGCTCAGCCAAACAGAAATGCATGGAAAGAAAACGGTCTAACGCTAATGTCGGCATGTAAACATTTCGGATAGGATGACTATACGAGATTGCTTTGTTGTTGCCTTACTGGCCTACATACCTTTGCATTTTGCTGATACAATATGGAAAGCTGTAATATAACAAAAATCAGGAGCAAATAACTCGAGCTTGTTTATTAAATACGTACAAAAATACACGCGAATTAGGTAAAAACCAACAAGGAAACAGATAAACTAAACACACAAGTAACAAAGGAGATAAAAATGAGATAAACTCCATCAAAAATAAAAACAAATGCAACAAAGCTTCAAGGCACTTAGCAATAATTTTTAACAGTAAAAGAATAAATAAATAATAAAAAACATTTTTCTCTATACTGTAGATAAAATATGTAGGTAAACAGTAACATAACCTACAAATTCCACGGGTGTACTCGAGTTGCTAGACGGCGATAAGATAATAATAAAATTTTGAATTTAAGATTGTTCAGTTGCTAGACATAGATGAATGAGTTGCCAGAAAGAGATTGTTGTGTTCCTAGACGGTAATAAACACAACACCCCACACAAAATATCTTGTCAAACGAATGCTTTATGATTTTTTTCTGTTTTGTTTTATTTTGCATTAAAACCACTCATTTTAATAAATAACATACAGATTTAAATTATGTATTATTATTATTGTAGTTTTGGGTTTAATTAGGGGATGAAAAAAGACGTTGCTTACCAGAACTAACTGTAAGTGAAATAGTAACATTATGTTACTATTTAGTAGTTTATTCGTAATTCCCTAAAACTGTTTTAATTTCCCTATCAAGTCTACATACCCGCTTTACGGCGAGCTGTCGAAATTTCTTCTAACATATTTTGACCCTTCGATTACCTCTCAAACACAATTTGGTGTCGAAATTTTGCCCGCCGATTTTAACCTGACTGTAATAAGGTCACCTACTGGCGTATTTTCCACCGTATTTGAAAAATTTAGATGATTTTGCAAAAGTTAGAATTTGTCTATAAAATTTCATTATATTCACGGTAAAAATACAAAATGAGGATTAGCTTTTGAAACTTAATTTTTTATGGGGAGGGGTCCAACAAAAAACAACTTTTCTCAGTTTTTTTATAAAATCGTTTGAAAATATTATCAACGACAATAAGGTCACGTGTGGGTTACGTCTAGGAACTCAACCATGACCCCATCTAGCAACTCAACAATGTGCGTATAGCAATTGAACAATCCTAATCTGTTTTATCTGGGTTCGTCTAGCAACTCGAGTACACCAAATTCCACATGTTAAAAACAATAATAATTTTCTACAAAGGGTGTAACAGAGTTTGACTTCTAATAAACTTGCCAAAATAATCAACTGGCTTTCTAAAATATTGTACAGGGTGGCCAAAAGAGTTAAGAAGAACTGTTTTTTTTGTTTTTGAGAAATTTCATTAAAAACTCCAAAAATCAGTGTTTTTTGACACTTATCATATGACAGCTGTTATGGCAATAAGGTTGAAATATATAAAAAAAATGTTAAAAATTGAGGTTAGGAGTTAAAATATTTAAAAAATTGTGGGACAGAATTGTTGTTATGCAACTGAAATGTAAAAAACCCAAAATCCAAAATATTCAGATCTTCTTTAACAGTTAGTAAATAAATCTAGAACCTAATTTTAAACAGTTTTATATAACTATTTTTTTACATTTTAACCCAACAAGTTTTTTAAATATTTTCCTCCATAACAGCAGTTACCTGATAAGTTTCAAAATGTAAATTTAATTTGACATGCACAAGTGATTACCAAAAGTAGAGGGATATAGACACTTCACGGTGTAAGCTAAGTAAACAGTAGGTTGTGTTTACAGTCGCTGCCTAGACACTCTAGGAATAAAGGAACTAACAAAGTGGGAAGTCCGAAGCCTCTTAAGGTAAATTTTAAAGGAATGAATAAAAGTAGAAGAGGAAATTTTAAATGAGCCTATACGCCACCGACATAAAAGTAATTATATTGGATCATTTCTTGGAGCAGAAGTCGTAAAAAACTTATACAAGTTCGATAGATTTCCTCCAGCTCCTTGTAAGCAAAAGAATAAAGCGTTAAAGAAAGATTGGTAGTCAAACTCTTGACACCCTTTAATTTGACTACAAAATAGTTTGCATAAATAATTTAGCTTAAAAATTAAATTTGTCGTTTCGATAAAAAAACACTTGAGACAATAAAATTACGACAAAAAAGTTGCGTCCTTTCTCCGAATACAAAAAGATTAAGAATAAACAAGAGCAGAACATAAGCTATCGAAAAAATTATCACAATTCGATTCAGTGTCAAAAATAGCTCACTTCTTTTATATTTTTGGACAATCATTTACAATTTTTTTACTTATTATACACATATTACAAAGCCCAGCTTACCAACACTATTATTCCATAACTTTATATATTTCAATGAAACAATATTATTCAGCTGAATTACAGAATGTTTTTCTGGTTTACTACAAATTTTCAGTCTTCCAATGTTGCGATATTTTCGTCGCTTGTCAAAGTATACAAATGCTCGACGTACAATCTCTTGGCATAGTTGATCTGTTGAGCGGTAGTGACAGCTAAGTCGGCTGTTCTACATCTGACGCGAGGCCTCTTGATCGGGTCCGAGTTGACTACAACGGCGTTAGGGCCTGTGTAGTGCATGACTATTTCTATGTAGTAGCGGGATTCGCCTGTTTCTTTTTCTTTAATGACGTTACAGGTCTCCAAATCACTGAAAAAAGGTAAACAAGATACTAATAACCATATATCTAAAGTACAATTATGTCTATAAAAAGGCGTAAAAGGATTAGAAAGAGAAATACCTTTCCTTATTTTTATGTAAAACTGACTGACGAAGGTTATCACGTCATAGGTTCTCAAAAATTTAAAACATTAGCGTCAAGCTTGAACATTAATGTAAATAAATAAAAACCGTAAGTAAATATTTATCCTTCTTCTATCTGCAGTCTAGTATGAGATCCAAATAAAAGGCGACCTTCACCCATCTGTTTACCCAATAAAAACTGTTTTATATTAAAATGTTTGGACCGTTGCCAATATATTGCAACCCACTAAAAAATTTCTTCTTCATTTAATAGCAAAGTTTGAAATGTTGCCAACAGATGGCAACCTAGGTGTTGTTTTTATAATATAATGGAATTTTTTTCCTGGCGATCCAAAAAAGATAACGGGATACTGTTTGCAGATTATTGCATTGTCATGTTTCCTTAATACGTGTGCAAAGTTTCAAAGAAATCGAATAGCTGGAAGTTGGTTAAAATTAGGCTCAAGTATTTAAACAAAGGTATCGCCATATGGTTGCCTAAAAAAATTAGGTCAAGGCCATATATTATTTAATTTAAAAACTAACCTCACCTTTTTGACACACCTTGTATAATGGCAACTATATTTTTATATACGTACGTTTGTTAGTTATTAATATATATAGTATAAAATATACCAAAAAAATTTTTAAAGTTTAAAATTTAAAAATTTACCACAGCTTTATTTATAAAATCGAAAAAACAAAATGTACTAATATATTAGTACTGTCATGTACAGGGTGTCTTAACGATAGAGTAAAGTAAGTTTGCGCCTAACTAGTATTATTTGTAATAAAATCATACTGGCTTTGGGGTACGGCAAGTAAAGGCGCACATTTTAAAAATATTTTTGGTTATACAGGGTGTGCCAGAAAAGTAGGGCATACAAAAGTATTATTTTTTAAATGGAACACCCTGTATATTTTTACATTTTTGGATTCTACGTGTTGATACAAACATTTTTTGTTATATAATATATTATATAAAAATGGATAGTTTTTGAGATATTTACATTTAAATATAAAAATTGGCATTTGCAAGGTGTTGATTAAATGACAGTTTCTCCGTTATTTTACAATGGAAAGTTTTGATATCTGGCAGAAGAAAGTAATAATAATGTGTTAACCTTTAGCGCATAAAACATTTAAATTTTTTTATACAGGGTGTTTGTTATAAACGTCCAAATCCGCAAATTTTCAATTTAAAAATCTCAATTTTTTTAAATGGCACACCCTGTATATTTTTATTTTTTGAATTTAAAATTCAAAAATCTTTAATTTGAGTTTTATATGTCCTATACCTATCTCTAATAGTTTTCAAAAAATTTTAAATTTTCTGAATTCGATATTCAAAATGCGTGGATGACGGCAGGTAAAATGAAGAAAAAATAAAGTAAAAATTCATGTGAATCAAAAATATTTACGGATTTATTAAATATTACTTCTATTATATATCAATAAAACTATTTAAATAATACGGGGTGTTTCCAAACTTATGGTATTACATTTGTGAATAATATAAATTTGTAAAACAAGGGATTTTCAATGCAAATCTAAGGAGAAAAATTCCTATAAACTTTTTTCGTTAAGGTCTAATAACGGAGCTATAGAACTTAGAGGTTTCCATAAGAGCAGTATGCTAGAAAGAGACCTTGTCTCTCTCTAACTCATTGGTCTTCCAGGAATTTTATCTCCATTATTAGGCCCTAACAAGAAAAGTTTATTGAAAGTTTTTTTCTTAGAATAACATCAGGAATCACCTGTTAAAATTTATAACACAAGTTTGGAAACACCCTGTATAATAACGAAGATAAAAATTAAAAAAACTTGTTACTTAAAAATATTTACAGAATTATTAAATATTATGCCTTAATATATGTTCAAACAGACGGCCCTCTTGCTGAATACACATATTTATCCTTTTCCGCAGATTGCTTCTCACTTCTGTTAACATTAAAGGTGTCACTGTACGGCAAGCTTCTCGAATTCTGTTTTTCATATCTTCCGTTGTAGTTGGTTTATCCACATATACCCGGTCTTTTACGTATCCCCATAAAAAAGTCCAATGGAGTTCAATCGCATGACCTTGGTGGCCACGAAATAAATCCTCCACGTCCTATCCATTTTTCTGGATATTCCCTATCCAGGAAGTCCCGGACTTCAAGATAAAAATGAGGAGGTGCACCATCGTGTTGCAGCCACATATTTACACGTTCATTTAAGTTGATATCTTCCAGTAATCTTGGCAATTCTTCAACAAAAAATTTAAATAACTGCGGCCTGATAAGGGTTCATCAAAAAAATAGGGACCGATAATTTTATTACTATATATACCGCACCACACATTTAAGGACCAATGATTTTGAATTTGAACCACCCGCAGCCAAAATGGATTTTCAGTAGCATAGTAATGCATATTATGCCGATTTACAGAGCCATTGCTTTTAAATGTTGCCTCGTCGGAAAACATAACTGTGCATAGATAATTGTTATCTAATTCCAAATGCTGATTAATAATGTTACAAAATTAAACTCGCCTTTCGCGTAGTTCTTGATGAAGTTCAATATGGTATGGGTGGTACTTATGTTTAAGGGTTATTCAGTTCACACTTGATTTGGAGATGTCACATGACGTTGCTAATATCCTGCTACTTACTTGGGGATTTTCTTGAATACTTAATAATATCTGTAGTTCTTTTTCTTCATTTGTTGCATTTTTGTTAACAACTTTACGCTTAGGATATGCAACGCTACCACTGGAATCAAATCTTTCCATCACATTTTGAAAGCTGCTAGCACTGGGTATCCGACGTTCGGAATACTTCATTCTGTAAATTCTTTGGGCCAACAGAGGGTTTTTTGAGCCTCGCCCAACACGTAAATCATATCAATTAACTCGTTTAAAGAAAAATCCATAATCAATTACAAAAATAGAAAATTTAGATGAAGAAAACTGCCTGAAGATAAGATTTGTTTCACGGGAAAATTAAATGATACATGCATTTTTCTTTTATTTTCGAAGTTGTTTTTTCATAGCTACCGCGACTCATCAGTATTTCATTGAGTTCTAGTTCTGGTACTGAATAGCAATTTAGAAATATCGACATTTTTTGAAAACTATTAAAGATAGGTATAGGACATATATAACTCAAATTAAAGGTTTTTGAATTTTAAATTCAAAAAAATAAAAATATACAGGGTGTGCCATTTAAAAAAATTGAGATTTTTTAATTGAATATTTGCGGATTTGGACGTTTATAACAAATACCCTGTATGAAAAAATTCAAATGTTTTAGGGTCTAAAGGATAACATGCTATTATTCATTTTTTCTGCCAATTATCAAAATTTTTAATTACAGAATAACGGAGAAACTGCCACTTTATAGACACCCATATCTCAAAAACTATCCATTTTTAGCTAATATATTATATAATAAAAAATGTTTCTATCAACACGTAGAATGCAAAAATGCAAAAATATACAGGGTGTTCCATTTTAAAAAATGATACTTTTGTATGCCCTATATTTCTGGCACACCCTGTATAACCAAAAATATTTCTAAAATGTGCGCCTTTACTTGCCGTACCCCAAAGCCACAGTATGATTTTATTACAAATAATACTAGTTAGGCGCAAACTTACTTTACTCTATCGTTGGGACACCCTGTACAATAAAAAAATTAATTGACAATATACAGGGACTTTCAAAAATTTTAAACTACTTTTTTTTAATTGGTCATAGCCTTGACCTAATTTTTTTAGGCAACCCTATGGCAATACCTTGATTTAAATACTATAAAACGGTTTTTATCCGGTACACGGAAGGGTGAAGGTCGCTTCCTATTTGGATCTTAGACTATACTGAGACTTTTAAATTTTAGATAATTGACTTTAAAAAACAAGGTTATATAGGCCTATGTTTTTTGAATTGAAAATCTATGACATAATAGCCTCAAAACAAAATCAGTCAAAAGTTATCAGTTTTACACAAGAAAAAGGTAGGTTACCCTTTTTATTACTTGTACGACTTCTCATGAATATAAAAGTATGTTATCCAACAAAAAATCTTGTAAAATATTAAAATATGTCTGGCCCTGTAAAGTCGATTCTCACTATACGTTCGGTTTACCTCCCATACCCGTTTCATACATCCTCCCATTATCTTGAGCTGACAGGATTATACGTGGCTGTTAATCTTAAACGTGAAGCTTCGGGAATGGTACGTTCACGGAACGGAAAGTGGGCGTTAGACCAAAACAACTTGTGACGGCTCGAGGTGCGTTTCTAGCGTTGTAACATTTATTATTTTTTTTTTTTGCAACACTGACCCAGGTTTTTTGTTAATTCTGGTAGATGGTAAGTATTTTTACTAATAATAAAAACTCCTTTTCCTTTCCAATAATATCACTTTTCTTACCTTAGCGGACATTCAATGACAGGTGTCAATTCTGGAGCTCTTATAGCCGTAACTATTCTGATTAGTTTATTGGATACTATACACAAAAATTCTTCTGATACACTTCCCAACACCTGATATGCAAGTAACTTTTCTTCGTAGTTTCTAAAAAGTATAAAAGGAATATAAGTGTTGTCCAAAACACTAACTACAAAATTAACTTTTTAAATAAATTCCTATCAGATACTTACTTATTGTTAACTGTATACAAATACTGCTGCCCCTGACTTTGTTTTACCTCATATCTCGGTAATAAACTTCCAGGACCATGTACACATCTTGGTAACCTTCTCCTTTCTGGTATAAGTTTACTAAAAAAATATTTAAGCATTTTTAGATATATTTTCTTACTATAAAGACAACAACAACTAAATCTACCTTCTGCTCGAATCTCGAACAGCCCTGGCCGTCTCCGAAGCAAAATCCAATACTCCCACCACAGGTTTGGTGAATGCTCCAACAACGCCTTTTCCAAAGCCCGAAAATACACCAGTAAGTCCGTCATTCGACGCCCCCTCATAGACCTGCTTGAAAATACCTGTCGCTCCACCTAAAAGACCGAAACCCAAGCCTTTTATTCCTGCTAGTATGTGGTCGGAGGACTTGCCGCTTTCAACCTAAAAATAAGAAATTTATATTTATGTACTTCAATACAAATCACTTCATAGGAAGTATTTTTAATCTAAAAGTATATCCGTTTGTTGTTTGTATTCCTTACAAAATTTTAAAGAGCCCAAGAAGGCTAAAAGCCAAAATACTAACGAACTGTGGGTGTCTTAAGCGAGGTATGATGAGACTATGACGAATATTCCTTCAAAATAAAAACTGTTCACATTTATTTATCTGTGCAACTCCACAGGGTGTTTCAGAATAAGATTCTGATTCCTAAGGGTGTGAATGCCTAGATGATTTCAAGAAGAAATACATGTCCCAAACGTCTACAGGGTGGTAAAATTTAAAAAAAAACTGTTTTTTCTAATATTTGTAATAGCACACTAAATATTTTATTAAAATTTCTTTCAGTGGTGTTGGAGCGCGATTTGAAACTCATTAATAAAAAGGTATATAGTACGCCACTGCTTTTGTTCGATACAAAAATTATTTTTATAAATTTCATGCACTTCTTAGAAATTTTTTGATTTTCTGTTACCCTACGTATGTGTTTTCATGTAAAAAAATACGTAGGACTTTTTCATGGTTATATATATATATAATTATAGAAAATGCCTTTTTGATGTTTTGATTCTACTTTTGTAAAAAGTATTTTAAAGGACGCAAGAACTCGCTTCTTTAAATCTTTTACCTTATTTTTAAAACATTTTTTACAACAGGCTATTCAATTTATAGTTAATAAAAACTAAAAAACACGTAATAATACTAGTATTTTCTTTCATTATTTGTTTTTATGATTATTATATTCAGCTTTTAAGTTTGTAATGCTATAAAAGTGTGTTTTTTAGTTTTTTAAAACTATATTTATTTTCCATTTTTAGTACGATTTATTTCCAAATTAGATTAGAACCCACGACCGCTGAATTCGGCGTGTTAAAATTCCAAAATTATGCTTGTAGTGACACCTAATTAAATACATTCATGAATTTGGTTACAGAAACCTGTATTTGGACATATTTTAAATAAAAGCATGATAAAAAAGTTTTCTACTTCAGTTTCTGGCAGTACTATAAACAATAAAATATAAATGGCTTTAGGTAGCAGAGTTACATACAAACATACATAAAAATAAAGATAATTAAAGCGTATTAAAACGGCATTTATTACAACGGTATAGCTATATAATCATGTTTCCTATTTCTTTCATGCAAAAACCATGCATCTGACAAAAAAAAATTGCTCAAAAGTGACCGTAAATTATAAAAACAATTTTGGTTCTGAGGCAAGCAAATGCGCACCTTATTTTACTTAATGATTCATATTCTTAAAAATCAGCATTTCATTCTGAAACACCCCGTAATACTGTTCTTACCAGTCTAATTTTTTGTCTCCTTTCCTCGTGGTAATCATCCATGGAGATTTTACCAAGACCATCGCTTAGAGACTCCGTTACTTTAGCTGCTGAATTTGATAGCCCATGAGTGACGTTTTTTACGAGTGCTCCAACGTTCCCCTCGAATATAAGGCCAGACACACCTTCCGAAACGTCGTTCATCAGACCCAGCGGGTTGCCAATGAAATCTATAGAGCCCAGTATTACACCTGCTTGCCACATTAATTCCTACAAAAACGAAATTGTTTTTATACAGTTTTGTGCTGTCTGTGTCTACTTAAGATCGCACCATATGGAAAACTTTTTAATTATTAATTTTACGAAAAAAGCTATCTTTATAAAAAGTTTTGCAATGGTATACAAGGTATGTCAAAAAATATGAATTTTGCTCAAGGGGAGAGTACCCTTATTTTCCATAATATCGAAAAAAAATTAAAAAAGAGATGTTTAGAATAAAAAAATACCTTACAAATATGAAAATTGATTTATTTAAAAGTAAAAAACTTTTTTAAGCATTTTTTTGCTATACCGAGCGTTTCTGTTAGTTTCGCTGTTTTGACAGTCCTTAGGCTTTCTTTACATATTTTATTTCAAAATAAGTATACACTAGTGAACAAACTAAAATTTTCACCCTTACGGCATAAAAAATTGGAAAAAAGTTTTTTTTTTAAATGAACAAATTTTCATATTTAAATGTTCGATATTATAAAAAATAAGGATACTATCCGCTTGAATAAAATTCATATTTTTTGACAAACGTATACCACTGCAAAAAATAAATATCTGATGATTGCATCTTAGGTTCTAGACCATGCAGAACTTTTTATAAAGATTTTAATATAATAATAAAAAAGTTATGGTGCAAACTTAGGTAGACACGCTGTATATATTTTATCACATCTTGATAATATACATACAAATATACGTTAAATGGTGCATACTGAATATACGTTCTAGTTATCTGTAAAAAAATGTAATTGCCAACGCGTATTCACAAAGAAGTACTGCCATTATAAGAATGAATTACTTACGTCTTTAAAATGTTTTATTATACTTTTAAACAAAAACTGGCTAGTTTCAAATGGATGCTTCCGATCAAATGGCTCCAAAAGTATAGCTGCATCTTCAAACTTAATCAGTGTCAGTCCTAGTTTCTTTTTGATTCTTTGGAAATGCTTGGAGAGCTTGCTTTCAGTCCGCACGCTCAATCTTATTTCGTCTGGTATTAGTTTAAGAACACCGAAATAATATCTATAAATAAAGGGTTAATATTATTATTATTATTAAAACTTTTCTTATCGGTAATTTTTATGGCTTACGACAGAAAAAGTATAAATAAATAAATAACATAGAATGGAAGCTTTCATGGCCTTGGTCAACTGAGAAATCTTGGTTCTTGGGTTTGGACCGCATCCAATTGATATCGTTTACCGATGTTTGGCCATTCGCAAAGAAAAGATCTGAAAAGATGCTTTGAGCAATCGATGGCACAACCTTGGTAAACGATTTTCATTTGACACGCTTCAAACTCAAAAACCAAGGAACAGTTATTTAGGCAATTCATTCTGAAGACTTCTTTTTTCGCCCTTTCGGGGTCTTCCACCTAGGTCCGACCATCGCCCCCCTAGGCGGTGCGCCGCAGCCATAGGCTTATTGTGCCTTCACCCCTACTCCTTCCCATTCACACGCCATTCAATCCATATCTTGGATAGTTGCTGCTCGGTCCGTCTATTAACACCCCGAGCAGAATACCGTGTGCCGCCGCCCAAACCGGAGGTGACGCGGTCACACATCCAAGTTATGGCGGCGCTACTCAATGCTTAACTCCGGTGATCGACGCTGCTGACCCCACCGGAGCAGCAACAAGTCACTTATCTATTATATTATTAGGTGTACCTTTTGGCACTAGCAGCTGAAACTTCTGTCAGCAACCTCTGCGTTTCATAGTCATTCTCGTCCTTGGTTATCAGCTCTTCTTCCTTAGAATGGAAACCGATGAACGCAAAGAGCTTCAGCAACAGTTTCTCTTCTATTATTGCGGTTATTTTCTTCAGTCTCAAGATAAGATGCTAAAAAAGTAAAAATATATATATATATAAATATTTATTTAAAAACTACTAAAAATTAAAAACATACTTTGAATATGACAGCGTTTTCATTTAGTTGAGGTTGTATTTCGGATTTGAGGTCGATGGCTGGCAAATAATCCGTTGCCTCGTCGGTACTTCTCGGGGTGTCACATACAAAACAACAGGGACGGTAGCATCAAGCAACTTAAAAAACGAAAGGGCAATAAATTTAACTGTAGTTTTAGATCACTGTTTAATTTTAAATTCTTAAAAATCTAAAAATATCAAATCATATAATATAAACGACAATATAAAGAAAGATGTATAATGAAAGGTAAAATTAAAATTAAAACTTACCTGATTATCAATTTGTATATCCCTAACGCTAACACAGAATTGCTTGCACTGTGGTGTCATGACAGTCTCCGCTACTATATTCGAGAAGTGAGCATATAAAAGTTCTTCTGGTGCTTTTCGACAAATTACACTTATGCCTATACCTTTAAGATCCAAATTAAACTGTAGCTCTCTTTTATCTTTATTCTAAAAATAAATAAATTTTTTTAAAAAATTTGAAAATGTTTTCAAGTTTCTTAATAAAAATAATGTGTTTTATTATTTTAAATTTTTATTGTCAAAATATAACTGCACTTAACATAATTTCTTGTATACATGTCGTGTCGCTTCAAAACCTTCATGGGCAATTTTTGCCAATGCGTGAAAAGAAGACGGTCTAAAGCAAGCCAACATTTCGATACCGTAATTCGCAAATCGGCTAACTCAACTTTTTCTTCAAAATGAGTTTTTGGACAACTCCATGTGCATCAGAATTGCCCGGCTAACTCCGCTAGTTAGCTTATTTTATAAAGGTGTGATTATGCTTTTTGCAACGGTCTTAAATGTGTAATGAATTTTTCCTAAAATATAGAAATCATTGGCGATTTTACCAAATATTTATAATATACTAGGTGTCTGGAAAGTTGAGGTCGTAAATGATGGGGCGATGGAGTTCTCATAAGGTAATTTTCTAGAAAATTGCAGCAACTCCGATTTTGACAAAATTTGGTATACGAGGATTTTTTAGGACGCTGATTACAAATCTGAAAGATTATTTTTTGTTTTTGTTTTGTTTTCCATGTATGATGATGTATCCATCATCAAAGTTGAAATTTAATATAACCATATTTTTACTTCTTTATGAACACAGTTTTGGATGTAAAGCTAAAGTGGCACACAATATCTGATTTCCACGTTTTAAAACCCCGTTATTTTTACATATTTTACATTATTTTTGCATTAAAGGCCATAGCTTATCGTTTTCAATCGCAACAACATAAAGTTTTAAAAGGTGAAAATCAAATAGTTTATGCCACATTAGCTTTAATTCGAGAATTGTGTTCAAAAAGAAGGGAGAAATAGTGAAAATAGGGAGAGTTTAAATTTCGACTTTGATGACGGATTTCTCGAAAACGAAACATCTCCGAAAATAAAATCTTTCAGATTCGTGATCACCGTACTCCATAGCAGCATCACTTTTTTAAGTAAATACTTGCACTTGTAAGCAAATGCTTGACTTTATTCATAGGTTTAAAGTAAATCCTTCTACATCGTATACCTATAAGTAAAATCATTTAATTATTTTTATTCATATGGCCAAATATGCCAATTCTTCTTTTCATTGGTAAATGGCTGTTCAGTAAGGTATGTTGTTTTTTCATCTCATGTCTGCATTTTTGACGGAGGTGACAAATTTAACATTTTGCTTTGACCGTTTGATTCCTTTATATTTTTTTACAAAACAACGGTATTTATAACTCATTAACACTGTTAAAATTAGAATTTCAGAATTACCAAATCTCTATATCAAAAAAGGAAAATTTTAAAGTAAAAATATTAACTAACTAAAGAAGTCCCTACCAATGGATTTTCAGAATTTTATTCGACCCATGAATAAAACCTATTTTTTATTATAAAATGAAAGTAGTAAATAATAAAGTAGAAATGGCCGACTCCAAATTAGTGTTTTATTTTTTATTAGAAAACTAGCTAACTCACAAAAATTATCATAAAATATAAACTATATAGAATTATGTAGTTAGCCGGTTTACGAATTACAGTATCGATTTATTTATGTTTATATCGAGAGTACGAGGTCACATGTAGCCCTGTAGAATATTGTTTTTAGACTGCCTAAAGTTTTTATTTAAAAAGTTATTCTTGTAACGCTGGATTTTTAATTTGTAGTGACGTGATAATTTAAAAATCAACAGAAACTTTTAAGGCTTAAGTGTATTATTTTGTATTTCCTCGACGGACAGAGGAGCACATACTAAAATTAAATTTTATTATTTACTACACTCAGGAAGTTAGCAGTATTTCAAGGTATTCGTTCTTTGTCTAATTGCTACCTGCTAGTGTTAAACACATTGAAAGTCACTAGATGAAGCTGAGAGAGAGCTGGCACGACCTGTATTTAGTAAGCTGTACTATAATTTTTATTATTTTTTATAATTTTTATTATTCAACACTTAATAAGGACTAATAAAAACGATTTTTTATATGGTAATAATACCCTTATAAATAAACAATTCCCAAAAAAATTTACTTATTACTAACATTAAACTTATTTGTTGATTTTAATAAACTTACAGTGTCTTCATCTTCAAGTGTGAGCCTTGGTCGTTGCGAAATAGTACCCCATTCTCTATCATCTGGCAAGGCGTACATTCGTTTTTCCTTTACATCCTTAACAGTTATTACCTATAAAATAAATATATGTATAATACTAGCAACCAATTTTAATTCTGTCTGTGAGTACCTGAGTAGGTCCATCCATACTAATATCGATCGATAGCGATCCAGATCCTGGTCTTAACCTATGAAATTCTACTGCTTGTTCTATGGGGATCCCCTTGTCTGTGAGCTTGTGACAGACTGGTTGAGGTAGTCCTAATACAACTGCGCTACCTGAAGTAAAAGATATAATAGGTATACTTTTATTACACCATTTGAAAATCATATAGACATATAGAGCGAATTATGCATTATTTGACATATTAATATCAACTTTAAATTTCAAGGTGAAAGCTGGGCACACTTTCTGACATATACATAGAGTTATCATTGATATGTCAAAAAATGCAGTCCTTGCTCATATGTAAACACGTTAGGCTTAGTGAAAAGGTATAATGGCCAGTAAAGCAACGACAAAGCGGGATTGAGACACAGTACATTGAAAGATAAGGATTTTGGCACAAAGAAATCGTATCAGTCTGCTAAAATGCAACTACAATAATATTACAATTACCTTCTCTAAGGCCGTAAAAGCCATCTTCAGCCTGTACGCACATATTGTAGTGATCGCAGCAAAGCCGTCCTTGATCGGTGAAGCGCCACCTCTGCGTAGACAGCCTCCGCGGATCTACTCGTTTCAGCGTGAGTCTACCAAAAGAATTATACATTTGTGGGTGGAATCCAGTACTATTACCAGATCTAGCATTAAAAATACTGAAATAGAAATGTACTGCACTAGTTTTGATCGGGTTAGACGATGATATACAATCCCTCCACCTGTGGTTAGTGAATAAGTATGTACATAAGGAGTCTATCGCGTAGTTTGTCAGTAGAATTTTTAGATAGTTTGACCAAGTCAAAACAAAAGTTTTTTTTCAGAATGTTTTACTGCTAGTCTTTGGGTATAGGCCAAGTAGATGTGATTTTATTCCTGAAGGTTTAAGACAATATTATTGTTTCAATAACACTGACATCTTGAACTTTTATTGTCTTAGGGTCAAGGTAGCAATGTGAGTTTTATCGCCGCAATATTTATATTAAAGCCCTAAGAAAGCCTTTAATGTTTGTAAATTTCGGCCATTTTTTTAATTAGAAGGGAGATTTTTTAAAAATAAGATTTTAGAATAATATTACAGTTAATATAAAACTACATTATTTGATGTTAACTAGTTTAAAAAGTTATTAGCATAAAAGAAACTTATGTAATAAACCACTGTTTAAAGCACTTAAAAACAAATGATCTTATTCTTTAACTAATTTTAAAGTCACAATAGAGCCGAAAAGCAAGGTAAAATGCCAAACAAACTGTTAAAAACACGATAGTCTGGGGGCCAGGGCTGTTTCGTGGCCGAGCAGAGTCTACGGAGTTTCAGAGTGTATTCCTATGAATTTTGACCCGCTGAATTCGAATTTCAAACTTGCTTTTGTGTCGGAATTTGTTATAAACAATTTAATTGTTTATAAGGCTAAAAAGATTAAAACATATTTTTTAATAAAATTTGTTTCTCATAAAAAATCTACAAAATGACGTTTTATAGGCATTGATCTGATTGTTAGAACCGAAGATATGGGAAAATTGGAGCAAAAACATTGTAAATTTGCAAAAATGCGGCATTTAGGCAAATTTTCACTTGTGACTCGGCTTTATTTTAAGTAAAGTAACTCTTTAATAGCCTAAATTAAAGGGAAAATTACCAGCTTCAAAAGTAACTAATTAAAATATTATTTATAGCAAGTTATTACAATAATTATAAACGGATATTTTTTAATAAAAAAAGGCATATAATTTGTTTATACGGTTTTTAGCTACTAAAAGTTTACATTGTAGCAAAGCAAGTTACATATTCAAATTGTACGATTAAAGACAAAGTATTTGGTGTATAATATGTATAATTTAAACATATTTTTTAATAAGATAAATTAGTTTTAAAGTACGCGTGTCGTTACGTACAGTCTGAGACGTTAAGTCTGAGAGTACGTACGGCCATAAATTACAATATTTTCAAGAATACGATTTTATTTTTCACTAAAATTAATAAATACTTCT